>VZRW01007450.1:65162-97594 GCA_013398125.1 Aegotheles bennettii | reverse complement strand
ATAATACAATTTATATAATTATATATATAATTAATAACTTTTGCTACTTAAACCTTTCCAAGTATACATAGCTTCAACTTTAGTATCCTGTCCGAAGTTTAATAGCTATAGACTTCCTGGACTGTGACTATGCTGACTTAAATGAAACTAAGTCTGTATTAAGTTTAGCTTATTAAAAAATATACCCCCAAAATACTTCTCAGGTTAGAATAGAAAGTAAGATCTTGTCATGGAGCACTGATCAGATCTGGATCTTTTGTCACTCTCCTCTCATATGAGCTAAGGGAATTCCTTCTCTCCAACAGGATCTCTGGATAGCTGAGAGAGAAAGAGAGACAGAGAGAAACATAAAAATAAAAAACCCCATACATTCTCTAGACAATTAACGTAGACCAGTGATTCACCCAGTACTGTACTCTCCATTATTATCACCAATATGTCAGTTTTCCTGTACTGTGGAAACTTGTGTACTATCACTGAGAAGTTCCAATTTCACTCAGTAGGTAGAGAAAGATCATACAAATTGTTTTGGTTATTTGTATTTAATGACAGGATATTTTTAGCTTTTTCCAGCATGAAGATCTAGGGTGTCCTTTCCTCATCACACCTACTCATTTCTCAAATAATGTTGTTACTTGCATTAGTAAGTGTTTCAAACTGAATCTCTTAAACATTGAAAGATGTAGTAGGATGTCACAAGGAATTTCAAGAATGAACCCCAGACTTGAACTAAACTTAATGTTCTCCTTTGTCCTATACAGGCAGTCCATTTGGGAACTAATTCAATGTGCATTAAAATCAATGAGTAGCTATTTCATCAATCCATTACAGAGCATGGAGAGTCTCAGAATCTCAGGCTGTTAGTTCAAGTACCTGCATATGAATTCCAGTATCTAGCTTTAGACAGACACTGCACAGTTTTCCATTTGTTTAACTGGTGACAAAATCATAACAAAAGTCTGACAAAATTTTTTACTACTGGAGGATGAAAAACCTGGAGGATGATGGGACTCCTTTTATATATGGACATGTATATACTTTGTTTTCTCATTTCAGGTCATGGAACAAAAGGAGTGTTTGAACTTCTTTCAGGATGGCGTCGAACCCGAGAGAATCTGCCATTCAAGGACAGAGTAGCAGATGCCTACTCAGATGTCATGGTCTCCTATACAATGACAAGCTCCTTGTATTTCATAGCCTTCGGCATGGGTGCAAGCCCTTTCACCAACATTGAAGCTGTAAAAGTCTTTTGCCAGAACATGTGTGTCTCCATCCTCTTGAACTACTTCTACATCTTCTCCTTCTTTGGCTCCTGCCTGGTTTTTGCTGGCCAGTTGGAGCAGAACCGTTATCACAGCATCTTCTGCTGTAAAATTCCTTCAGCAGAATACCTGGACCGGAAACCTGTGTGGTTCCAGACCATGATGAACGATGGTCATCATCATACTTCTCATCATGAGACCAACCCCTACCAGCATCACTTTATCCAACATTTTCTTCGAGAGCATTATAACGAGTGGATTACCAACATCTATGTCAAACCATTTGTGGTGATACTGTATCTCATCTATGCCTCTTTCTCCTTTATGGGGTGCTTACAGATCAATGATGGAGCCAACATTATCAACCTTCTTGCCAGTGAGTCTCCAAGCGTCTCCTATGCCCTCATACAGCAAAAGTATTTCAGCAACTACAGCCCAGTGATAGGTTTCTACATTTACGAACCTCTGGAATACTGGAATGGCACTGTGCAAGAAGACCTAAAAACACTAAGCCAGGGGTTCAATACAGTGTCCTGGATTGAACAGTATTACCAGTACCTTCGAGTGGGTAACATCAGTGCAACCAACAAAAGTGACTTTATCAGCATCCTCCAGAGCTCCTTTTTAAAAAAGCCAGAATTCCAGCACTTCAAAAATGACATCATTTTCTCCAAAGCTGGAGATGAGAACAACATAATTGCTTCTCGTTTGTACCTGGTGGCCAGGACTAGTGAAAACACACAGAGGGAGGCAGTAGAATTGTTGGAGAAGCTGAGGCCACTGTCTCTTATACAGAGCATCAAGTTCATTGTGTTCAATCCTACCTTTGTTTTCATGGACCACTATGGTTTATCAGTAACTATGCCTGTACTGATTTCTGGTTTTGGCATCCTGCTGGTGTTAATACTGACCTTTTTCCTGGTTATCCATCCTCTGGGAAATTTCTGGTTAATTCTCAGTGTCACCTCAATAGAACTGGGTGTCCTTGGCTTGATGACCTTATGGAATGTAGACATGGATTGCATTTCTATATTGTGCCTTATCTACACTTTGAATTTTGCCATAGATCACTGTGCACCCCTGCTTTATACATTTGTACTAGCTACTGAGCACACCCGAACTCAGTGTATAAAGAACTCCCTCCAAGACCATGGGACAGCCATTTTGCAGAACGTTTCTTCTTTTCTTATTGGGTTGGTCCCCCTTCTCTTTGTGCCTTCAAACTTGACCTTCACACTGTTCAAATGCTTGCTGCTTGCCGGCAGTTGCACACTTCTGCACTGTTTTGTTATTTTGCCCGTCTTTCTAACCTTTTTCCCACCTTCCAAAAAGCACCACAAGAAAAAGAAACGGGCCAAAAGGAAGGAGCGAGAAGAGATCGAATGCATAGAGATTCAGGAGAATCCTGATCATGTTACAGCCGTCTGAAAGGCTTAGAAAAAATAATAGTATATTCTCTTTTTAAAAAAGCGTTGCACAGAGATGCAGGGAAAATAGAGCAAAGATCTCAGCTGCTTGTGCTGGCCAGGTCTGACAAGGCAAAGGAAGATCAAGAAGGGGTATTCATGACACATCAAGGTGCAAACTTTTTTTAACAAAAATAATGAAAGTAAAAGTAATCTCAAATGTTTCCTTTGAATCCTCATTCTCCACCGGGGAAGAGTCTGTTGGCCATTAATTGTTCCTGAATCTCAAACTGTAGCTCTAATGGGAATTACTTGATCAGTCACATGTAGTGAAGTAAAGGTGAAAAAAAGAGTTGCAGTTAAGTAAGCAGCGTGAAAAAGGCAAATTTGTTTGATTAAATTGTCCATGGAGAAGAAAAAGAATCAACATTTCAAATCATAAAAGGGAACAAGACCAAGAAAGACAAAAAAATGCCATGGTATTTTTTTCTTCTTTTCTTCAGCAAGTTGGTTAAGATAAAACCTATGCACTTGGGAAGTAGATGTTTAAAACAATCTAAGCCAAAGTACTTCCCAATTCTAGCAGATGATGTATATCCATAAAACACAATTGGAGAGTTATTGTGAATATGGATGATGAAGCTATACTGATAAGTGGTAGAGGTACTGTTTATACAGGAGAAGAAATAATCATAGCCATGCAGAAATTTAACATTTCATTTCCTTAAATGTGACAAATTACCTTTATCCCAAGATGTCACAGTTAGTAGGTAATACCATACGTATGTTTTGGTATTTCTGGGCTGTGAAATTCCCCTTGAACTAACAGATCTCATGAAACTAACCCAGGCCATTACCACTGCAGCAGTATTTGCAGTTCCTGCAGTGTAACACTTTGGAATTCTAATTTCTCAGTGTTGACACTAAATGCTGAATATTAATCAAGCAGGCTCTTTAAACGTAATGATGGATTGCATATCACAGGCATAATGTGATCGTGTAACCACTGAGTCGGCTCTGGAGCACCCACACATTACTAACATTGCATATTTGGTCCCATGGACAAAGGGATATGTTTGCTGGTCCCTGCAATATGCTGCAGGAAGCGGGATTTTCCCCTTCTTTTAGCAAAACGTCAGTCAAATACTTGCCACACACACACAAAAGATGTTGTTAAGGTTTGCACGGGTCTGAATCAACCTCTGGTTTTAAAAAGAGAGATCAGTCCCCTGTGGGAAGAGGAGGGGAGGGAGAAATGTCTTTATTATTCTTAAATATTTGGGTGTTGATCATCTGCAACATAAAGCTTTGTTATGGCAGTTGAAATTTCACAGGAAAGTGCAGTAAATCCGCAGTTACTATGTGACACTAGAAATTGTACTGTAAAGAACTACGAATGATTTTCTCTGCTTTGTAAACTATACAGCTTAGTAGCCCAAGATAAGGGATGAAAACAGATCTAGCCATTTCAGTTTGCTCTTGGCCCAGTTAAGTGCTGGAGCTTGCCATGTCCATCTCCCCTTTCAGTATTTTAAAAGGGCTTGCTTTCTACTCTCTGGAGTATGGTATAGCATCACCTACATGAGCAATGTCTTCCTGAATATATAGTATCCATGAGGACACTAGGTAAAGATATCACTATATGGAGTGTTTATGTCTACTTTGTATTACTTGTGGGTACCTTTAAAAGATGTCTGGAAGCTGTTTGCCTTCCAAAATGTGTATACATGTCTATTTGTGGCTGGTTAACTCAGTCTCAAACCTGCAGAGCTTGCTGATGAGGGTGTGTATATATTTTTCACTAAAAAGCCTTTTTCAAGATGTTGATTCTTTGTTATGTGAATCTCACCTCTTCCTATTGTTTCATAGATGGGGAGAGCCAGAGAAATATCACCTGCAGTGCAAAAAGCCATTTAAACACCAGTTCTAATGTTCATTAGCTGCTTCTGTTTTCAAGCAATGCAGTTTCACCTCTTCTATATCGTTTCTGTACTTTGCCATCACCATTTGCCAAAAATGACCTCTATGTTTTAGGAGTGGTCAAAGCTCTTGATTATTCAAAGGACTTTTTGCATGCAACAGGTTTTAGAGAAAGATAAACTTTCCAGATAGGTAAAGTTTCCCAAGTCTGAATCCAGATCAGAACTTTTGGTTACTGGTTTGATCTCAGATATTGAAGGGCCAGTTGCAAAACTGAAATCTAAATAGTTTAGTAAAATTTAGGAGCAGGGGATGTTTTAATACTGGGTTATGGCTCAGATGCGTCACTAGTTGGGAAGTGTTTACTGACCCTGATTTGCATCTTGAAGACATTGTGCAATAGCCATCTTTTTTTAGAACAGTTGGTTGTGAATGTCAAGTTTTCCATACCTCTTACGTTTCCTCCACTGTCCATACAAAACTGGGTTTGTTGCGATACAACTGTGACCCTTGGGTATCACTTCTGGAGGTGTCCATTTTCACACCTGCTTTGTGTGTCATAGGGAAGGTTGTTGGTCTTTTCTTGTACCACCCAGATGTATCATGCATTGTATTGAAGAAAGTAGCATTTTCCAAAGCCATCAGAGCCAGGATTCATCTCATATAACTTTGGATGTTGACAATGTAGGTATTTATATCTGAGCTCCTTTATGGCCAGAAGAGAGGGACAGACACCTCTGGCCCATTTTACAGCTGTGCATTAGGAGTAAATTAATCACACCTTAAAAAAATGTGTATTTCTGTCCATTGGTGATAAAGGAAACTCAGCTTGATTAGTTCAGACACAGACGTCATCAATGCAGACTCATCCAGGCTTGGTAAGATTAACCCCACTTAAAATGACCAAATATCAACTGAAAGAGAAAAGGAGAAAACCTTAGAAACTTGCCTCTCACGCATCTATTTTAGGGATAAATTCAGGAGAAACTCAACTCAAATTTTACATTTGACTTATGAGGTTTTTATGCAGAACAGATCACTTTAAAATTGTCATTGGAATTCCCCTAGCAGACAACATGAGGGCAAGGTCATACAAAAGAACTTCAGTATAATGAGATGTCAAATCAGCTTCTCTCTCAATATCACGAATACGCAGTAGCACTTGTATATACCAGATACAAGATATATAGAGCACACTCTGGGACTGGAAGTTTATTTCTATGTCAATGAGGGAGTGGAGCAGAAAACAAGCCAGACCTTCAGTGGATGTAATTTGATTATTTATTAGCCATTTTTCAGGTTTACCAGGAAAGGCCATTGTAGCTGTTACTTCTGCAGATACACCAGACTCTGTGGACGGAGGAAAACTTTCATCTCAAGCTAAAAACATAGATTATTTTCTTCTATAATTCATTTCACATTTGAACCATTTGGGGATGGGAAGTCCATAATTTTTAATTCCTTCTCCTTTTTTCGCTCTTTTGATTTCAGTTTATTTCCGTAAATCTGACCCTTTTCTGCAGCACCTGTTCATCTCAACTAGAGCTACATATGTATCTGTGGCTCCTGTTAATAAGAAAGAAGTACCCGTAGCTTACCTGTAGTAAGACAGGATGTAGCCCAGGCAAAACAATTTGACACTCTGACACATGCTGCATATTGGATCTTCTTTATACACTTTTTTCCAGTTATCATAAGTCCCCTGGGATATTGTGCATAATCCTTTAATGTCTGGTCTTATATATGGTCTACATAAGCTGCCAAGAACCCTGTGTGCATTTTCCTACTTGGTTTCGTTTCATTCCCTCAAAGTATATTGGTTTTAATTCATTGTTGAGAAAACTTTTGAAGTCAACAGATTGCCATGATATATCTGGCTTTGCATGCTTTCTATCTGATAAGAAGTGAAATCATGACAAATGAACCTCTTACATTGTTGATATGCTTGTTGAACAATATATCTGTCTATATGCTCTAGCCTTTGTTGCATGCTTCATTCAGGAGTCTGCAGTGAAGATGTATTTTCTTTCTGTAAAATTTTTTTACACTTTCCCATATGGGCTATTTTAACATTATGTAAACAATTCCTCTACATTTTTTATTAGAATTAAGTTGTCACCTCTGTAGTCCAGTGCTTGATGTTTCATAGATTTATTACCCAACATAGTTTTTATGGTCAAAATAGGTATGGATGCATGGCACCTTGCACGTATAATTTAAAGAATCTTCAAGATTATGATTCTCAACCTTTTACTTCAAACAACTTCTATTTTGGACGTAACCTGCCACATCCTAGTATCTATTCAAGTTCACTTGAACAATTGTAGTTTTGAAATTTTCTCCAGTGGGAAGGAAAAGAACCAGGGGGAAGGAAGAAATATGAAGTACAGTAGTTGTGTAATCAGTGTTCTTTTTTCCCAAAAGGCTTTCACCACTCTACTCTTAATTAAGTCACACTGAGTAGTGACTCTAGCATAATTAAGATTTATTTCAATGGAGTTATTCCATATTTCATGATGACAAGAGCTTGGCTTATTGTCTTTATGCGAGTACAATGCTAAGCCTGTTTGATTAATTTTTCTGTAATTATAAACTTCAATATGTTCTTTTTCATTGCAACAGTAGGTTTTTGAGCATCTCAAGCTCTCATTTGATGACCTAGGATACACTGAGAGGAAGAAAAGTTGGTGAGCAAGAGACATGTTGTAGTGTTGAGGGAAAGAGATACTTCACAAAGAGGCAGTGTACACTCCAACAAGGCTCTAAATAAAAAATTATATTAAGGCTATCTCAGAAGATGAAGGTGAAGTGGAAACCAAGTGAAACATGTTGTGTGCAGAGTAGTGTAATTAAATTATAGACAGCCAAAACTTTGATTCTTCTTCCATACCAAGCAAGGTTTTTGAATAGGGAAGGAAACTGAATATGGAAAGATGCTCATCAGTCACCTAAGATGCTTCTTTTCACTGTAGTCTTGCATAAAGCAATGTCACAGACCAAGTGAGTGCAGATTTCCCCACCTCAGCATGGGCTTCTCCATGACCTGTTTCCCATGTACAGCAAGGAAGAGATCCCATCTTGGGTTTCACACATGCTTGGGGAGGAGATTCAGAGTTGCTTCCTTACCTGACAAAGCTGTGAATGAGAGATAGAAGGTGCACACCACACTGCAAGCACAGATGGTGCTTGCCCCTGTTATTTGCTTTCTGCCTTCTTACAGCAGCACCACCACAGTCTCCTGGAGATACGCAGAGGTACCTACCTGGCACTGAGTGTTGGCATTCATAATTTCCCAAGGAGTAATCTGGAATTTGTGATCACAGCAGCTCACAGGCATACACCTCTGACCAGGAAGACTTTAGGGACTTTTTTAGAGGTGTTCTTTGAGAGAGTCCCATTTGTCACTACAGAGCCCCATACATCAACTCATCTGCTTGAAACTGGAGAATTGCAACTGCTTCTTCTGACACATTAGTCAGGTAAAAGAAAGTTTTCTGAAACCTTTTTTTATTAATCCTCAAGACCTTCTTTTTTCCAAGGTTTCTACCTCCTTTATGACTTGAAGGGTCAATTTGTGAGACTTAGGTGTTCATCCTATCGCGATGGTGTGAAAAGCCATTGCTTAACCACAAGGTTGAGGTGGCTTGTGGCTTTTCACCCAAACATAGGGATCTGGCCTTCTTGCCCAGATAGGCAATCAAAATCCTGATAAAAACAAGTAAGCATGAAACATGAAGCAGTTCTGAACTTGGTCTTTCCTTGCTTTCTTTGTTTCCTCTTTGACCTACCAAGTGTTGTTGTGTCCACACACTATTCTCATTTTCTTCCAGCTTCCTCATTAAAGAAAGTAAAGTTTCTCTTTCCCTCTCCCTGAGGCTATCTTTCCTTAGCAGCTCAACTTAATTTGTACTTTAATCTTCTCTGTGTGCTCTCAACCTCTTCAGAATTTTCGTATTTATTTTTTGAAAACCTTAAGAGCATAACCCTGTTGAAATAAATGGAAGATGTTTGAATGCATCAAAGTACAGACTCTGGTACAAAACTAGCTAATTTCTAATAGCACCCAAATAGCTAAAAACTTTCTTCAAACAGAAACGTGTCTGCAAGAAAACTTAAAAAATTATTAAGCCCAAATTTCCATTTTTCTGCTCTTTTTATCTCATAAACTTCTACTATTTCTAGTTATCTTTACTGTGGACATTTATTTATTTTTTATATGCTTTTATCATAGAAATGCCTCATTTTTCCTTGTTTCCTGTCTGAGAAACAAAAATCAATGGGTATGTATGTCTTCATGTCCTCAAAAAGAAAATATCACTACTCCTTGGAACATTTTGTGCCAAGTTTCTGTTCAGAGTACATTTTCCAGGCTGAATTACACAAGCCTTTGAAAACAAGGATTCTAGTGGAAATACTGATACAGCCTTAACTAGACAAAAACTGATGGCATCTCAACAGTGTCCTGCTTAACTCCAACCACTCTGCACCAGTCTGCTGGATAATCCAAGTTGATAATTACTTGCAACATCACTCTTTCAGTAATATTGGCTGTACAGTACTCAGAATCACAGAATCCTAGGGGTTGGAAGGGACCTCGAAGGATCATCTAGTCCAACCCCCCTGCCAGAGCAGGGTCACCTAGAGTACATCACACAGGAACGCATCCAGGCGGGGTTTGAATGTCTCCAGTGAAGGAGACTCCACCACCTCTCTGGGCAGCCTGTTCCAGTGCTCCGTCACTCTCACAGTGAAAAAGTTTTTCCTGATATTCACCTGGAACCTCCTATGCTCCAGTTTGCTCCTGAGCACACATCAGAGACTACGCCACTTCCGTATTAAAATCATGAAGAGATTAGCACAGTTTTTACTGGAGAAGGGATATATCTCAGGAAAAGGCCTCTTCAGTAAGACTGCTTCTCAGTTTCCCAGCTGTATGTTGGATGTCACATTGAGTTCCTCTGTAAAGGACAAAAAGCATCACTTTTCTTTCAATAAGCCACTGCGAATAGGCCATGAAATATTTTTGATTCAGTCATGGACAGAAAATTTTTATGTGGGAATTTGAATAGGAATGTTGATTGACTAGAGAGTAAAAGTCTCCATGATTAGAGAAATCTTGGTCCAAGATATATTTTTCTATTTTTCTTGCAATTTTGGCATGACATTTCTTTGATCTTACTTCCTTTCATCAATAAAGACTGAACTTTTTTCACACTTATGACACTGCAGGTAATTCCTGGCCTACAAAAGCATCCTGTCTGCCAGAAACAGACTTTCTCTTGGAGGAAACATCATTGGTCTCAACTCCATGTCTAGGGATATTTTACAGTATCTGGCACAGAAGTGCCCGTATGTGGTATTCAGACATAGGCCCTCATTCCCAAGCAGTACACCCAAATACTAAATATGTAGGATTTGTGGGATGTGTGATTTTGCCTCTACAGAAAAAGAAGAGGTAGTTGCAAAACTCAGTTCTGTGGCCAGATCGACTTTCCACCATGAGGTGGAAAAGCAAAGAGAGATCAAGGCTCCAGCCCAGCTGCAGTCACTGCACCTATGTGAGAACTTCAGAGAGGGATCATCTAACTGAAAGCCTAAACAACGACAGTATCTAGCCCTGAACAAGAACTTAGTCTCCTCTCACTACCTCAGAGTATGAAAACAAATTTCTATTGAACAGCACCATGAAACCTGGTTGAAGTCCTGGGCATGATAGAGCCATTTGAAGCACAGAACTTAAGGTGGAACTTCTGAAGACTGTGGCAGTTACCTTAAAAGGTTATAGCATGACAAAGATGCTGGAATTTATTCTTCTAAACTATTAAATACTTGGGGAAGTCCCTGACACAGCTTAGGCCCAGAAAACCAGCTCTCTCCTCAGCGATTCCTGGGCACAGGTTGGGTTCTGGCATGGCGCAGGGACCATTCCCACCAGACAGCTTGTTTACAGTTAACAGTTTTTTAGATTACAGGAGAGTTTAATAAGTCAAAACAGTGACCTACCTTACCAGGCTCATTCAGGGCCAGAGAGCCACCCCTGACTTTGCTTGTCTTACTAGATGAGTTATAACTTTGATGCTGATGCAGCCTATATTTGTACTGCTATTTTGCATCTGGAGATCTTAATCTGGCAAAGCACTCAAGTAAATAATTTAGTTTAATCAAATTCTTAAGCCTCATGGACCGGGATATCTTTAAATTTAAGCATGTGTTTAAGTACTCAGCTAAATAAAGATTCACTTATCTCTGTGCTTCTAGTTAAATATGAGCTTTGCAGAAAAAGAGGCCTTAAAAGAACAGGCCTTTTTGCTATAACATACTAAATCCAACAATTATAGTAGCAATTTCACAATATGTAGAAAGACAGTGCCAAGCACATATATTTTTCAGGGTTTCAATTTCCCTGATGTGAGACATCTCAGGGACATTTTAGTGATTTGTTACAGTCATACAACACTCAGGCAAGAACAAAACCTCACTGAGCACTTTTCCTGGAGAAATAACAAGAAGATATTTGACTCTGAATGAGAATACAGTATTTTATGATGTTGAAGCTCATTTTTGAAGGAAAAAATGGAACTTTTCATTTAATGTAATTCATTATTTCTTTCAAGTGGTACTCACTAGAAGTGCTGGATATGTGTCTATTATGGATAAGAAAGGAGTTGCTTGATGAAGTTAAATTCAGCTTTGCCAATGAAATAGACCCCAAAATCTGGCTTTGTGCCTAGTGTAAAATTAGTTGCCATGACATCATCTGTTGTTTTTTAATTAAATTAAATGTGAACGGTGACATGAATGGGGCAGAAGTGGAGAATCACATAGCCCTTTGGCTGCATCTAGTGAGGAACACTTACACTAGGAAAATAAATCAAGTCCCCACTCCTGCTAAAACAGATGCAACTGCCAAGCCTAAACATTTGTGAATAATCCCATTGGCTTCAGTGGAGCCATCAGGACGTATATAAAACTATGCCCATAAGTCTTTGCCAGCCCCAGTACTGGGATAAGCACATAGACTAATCTGGCAAGGAGACAGAGAGTCTCAAATCAGACGTCATCAACATCCTTAAAAATGTTTAGTGTACCTCATCTATGTTTCTTACAAGAACAATGCTATTTTAAAAATTTTGCCCTCAAATGTAACCTCGATAGACATACAGACATTATAATCATTTAAGAGTCTAATGACAGTGTCTTCTCATGAAATAAGTTTTCTGCTGTGTTGTCTGTAACCAATACTTTACAGAAGCAGATGACCAGATGGAAAGGGATGTGTAAAAATCAGATCTCAAAGACTTCCCCTCCCAGGCTATAGTCATAGGAGAGAACCAGGTACTGCAATCATAGAATCAAAGAATGGTTTGGGTTGGAAAGGACCTTAAGGATCATCTAGTTCCAAGCCCCCTGCCATGAGCAGGGTCACCTCCCACTAGATCAGGTTGCTCCAAGACCCATCCAACCTGGCCTTGAACACTGCCAGGGAGGGGGCATCCACAGCTTCTCTGGGCAGCCTGTGCCAGTGTCTCACCACCCTCACAGGAAATAATTCCTTTCTAATACCCAATCTACCCTCTTCCACCTTGAAACCATTCACCCTTGTCCTGTCACTCCATGCCCTTGTAAAATGTCCCTCTCCAGCTTTCTTGTAGCCCCTTCAGGTACTGGAAGGCTGCTCTAAGGATACTCGCTTTAGGATGAGGGCCTTTGCATGCATCTGATGGCAGCCACCAGAGCTGGTGAGTAGCCTAGGATAGCTAGTTCACATACTTGAGAGCAGATGTCTAAAGTGGGGTCAGACTAATCCCTCTGAGTTATCTCTGTTCATTGTAACTGCGATGGAAATGTTGATAAAGAGGTTTTGGGTGACAAGCAGTAATCAGTTGGACTATTTACTTTGTTGGGGGTTTAAGATGGGTTGTTAGGGCTCCAGGATGGCAGCTGGGTGACCGGAGCATTACAAATATTGCAGTTGTGGGCAGCCAGGGGTCACCACAAAAAGGACTGAATTAAGCAAGTACTGTAGGGAAGATGAAGGTCATTTTTTCCAACTGTTATTTATGTCCATTTGCACCCTAATTTAATGTAAAGTTTGTTCTTTTTTTTAGCCCATACTGGTCGGCTTTTCTACCTCCCTTTAAGTTGCAGAATTTGCTTAACCTTTCTTTGTATGAATTTAGAATTAGGTATCAAATTACTGGAATTTCTCAGGTGTAGGCAATTTTACTATGCTACGAATAAACACCATAAGTCAATATTGGTTTTCCTCCCTCATAAAACTCCCTTGTTGCTGAAAACTGTTACTATTTTTCAAGATTATACCATGACATTATTTGTATAACAGCCTTTTACTGAGCTTGAAATTCTATACCAAATACTTATGTCTTTGAAAGACTGAAATCTTCAATAAAATACCTGACTCTTAAAAATTATAATTTTCCCTTTCTTTGAAAGAAAGATATTAAGTATTAATGCATGTTACAGGACCATTGTTTTTCTGGTGCCTGTTCCCTTACATTTAGTTTCAGACAAAATGAACAGAGTTTATTTTAAGAGCAAATGTGGAGCTGAGACCTTGGGCAGCACCAGGCACTGGCAACTCCTTCCTCCAAAGGGGTGCAGGGCATCTCAGGGCTTGGGAAGAGCAGGTCAGAGCAATTGGCAGCCCTGAGCTAGCATATGGCCCCTCACAGACTATCGGCAGATAGATAATTTAGAGCTGCCCTGAAGCTATGGTAAATGCAACCAAATGCTTAAATTTCCCAAACCAAGCTGCCTGTATAGGACATAACCCAGATTCTTTCTTCCCAAACCACTCATGCCAACAGTTCCTTGCTCACCAAGTTTTCTCTTGCTTTCGCATTCAGGCTTCTGCAGCTCTGGCAGCTCTCAGCTGATCTTCCCTCAGTGGTAGAATTGGGAGTTCAAGCCTTTTCAATGCAAAGGTACAGATTTTCTTTGGGGCATGATTTTCTCAGGTTTTCTCTAGGGCATGGTTTTCTCAGGTTTTCTCTACCTATGTCTCGGAAGCCTGAGGGAACCTGCCCACATTGTGCTCCACATCTATGAGACCTGCCTTTGCCTCTGTGCTATCACGTCCCTTGCTCTTTATAATGAAGGTATCAGCATAAGAGTCTCTCAGACCCTTGAGTAAATAGCAAACACATCAAATCATGCATTTCACATGCAGAATTCCCTCTTCCATCAAGTGCAAATGGTAACCTTTTGGTTTTTCCTTGAAATATCTGGCTGAATTCTGAAGTCTTGGTCCTTGGTACCCTGTCTGAAGGGAATCTACTGGACTAAGAATCTGTCCTTACCCACTGATCTGGTTGCCTTTCAAATTAAAAGGAAGGGATGGTGCAGGATCAAAGGACACGACCTCGTTGGTCATATTGGAAAGGGCACCTGACCCAGGATGTAGGTCTGTCACTCTTTGCCAGGATATTTTTCACAGATGCACTTATTTTTAATTTCTAAATAAATCACCATTTCCACAGGTGAGTGTTCCCCCTAGTGGTCCCAGAAGACACGGAAAAAAGGATGTTGCTGGAAAACCACCTCTGCTAGTTGTTACTGGGGAAACTGTCCTCAGTAAAAGAAAGATAGCTAGTTGTGATCTCATGTGGTGAAGTGGTAGCTCTGTTGTGTCTTTGAGCTGCAAAACATCTCCACTGCCAAACATGGGCAATATCATGTGTAAAAAACACATGCTAGTAGAATAATATGGAGCGTGTTTAATTTTATTGCAAGAAGTAATGAAATTATTTCAGTTGAAATATTTGTCATCAAAATTGTACAGCTCATGTTGCAAATCAATAATCATACTACATCAATTTACCAAGTTTCTTCCTAGATATGCAGGTCTACCAGATATAACAACCTACACAATAGACGCTCATCTGTAGCAACATATCTCTGCTGGTCCCATGTCAATTGCCCTCTTGACAATTAATTGCACAGGCTGTTCTGGAATCAAGCTAATTAGCTTATCACAATGATTCCTGCATGTACAGACAAGAATCTCAGCTGATATATCAGCCTGAATTGTAGAGCTGCAAATGAAGCACGCTTCCTTACCTACTGAGGAGTTTGTCCTCAAGTTTCTGTGTCTGACTTGAGGTTTCCATATCAGAACTGTTTAACCAACCAATTTATTTATACTGCGGTAAGAGTTTCTTCTTTTTTCTTCCATTTCCTTTTTTCAATTGGGTTTAACTGATTTGGTGTAAAGTACATGGTTTTCTTCACTCTTCTTTTTTTCTGTCAGATTTATTTCAAGGGGAAACTTAAAAGAAGTTTTCTTGATTATATCATAGCTACCTGTACAGTTTGCTTGGGACTAGGTGTTCACACCAGCCAAGATGAATGAATGAAGCAGAGAGCTACTGTTGCCTCAGAGGCTCTGGCTTTGCGTGAAACCAGAAGTCAACACTGTCTCTCTTGGCCCAAGCTATATGCTGCCATTTCTATTTGTGTTGATTCTGTGCTATTTTCAGGAGGATACAGATTTGACCCAAAGTAATATTCTTTTTTTTCCCACTTTTTTTCTTACAAATGCCTAGTCTGGAAACTTCATAGTTTGCTATGATTAAGAAAAGATAGCCTAGAACTGTGGCATGAAATTCTCCTCTTCTCTTCATTGCCAAGGATGTAGAAAAGCTTGACAAAGTTTTCTGTCCATGTTGCAAATGAAATAATTAGAGTCTGATTTCAACCAGCAAGCCCTTAAACTCTGCTGAGCTCCAAGAAACAAGAGTAGCATGTGTCTGGCTGTAAGAGAGAGACCCCAAAATTTTGGGACTGCATTCAAGTTTGCTAGTGGCCATAACTTGATGAGACCTTCTGCAACTATATTTCTATTAAAATAAGAGAAGAAGTTCAATATTAATTTTGTAAACAAATTTTGCTTGCAGAAGATCTCTAGCCATGGAAAATTTCTCTCTCTTCCAACCCAGTTCTGGTCTGGAAAATTTTAACAACAAAGAAAAACTGATAACAAGAAAATTGTCTTTCTGTCTTCAAGTGGCAGGTCTGACCTGCTGCCTGCAGGATCTCTTGTTCGTAGTTGACCACTATAAAGAAGGAGCAATTACTGCTCTGGTAGATAAAGTTACTTAGTTGAGGATAGTGGGGGTTTGATATTTTAGCCTATATTGGTACTTATACTGCCCTCCAGTGATAAAGACAGTTGTTCCAATCTGTATTACAGTGTTTTGTAGCAGCTTATTTCAAGTCTTTGCTCAATTCTTATGAAATCTGCAGTTCTCACTCCAGAATTTTAGCCACTTCTTATCTAAAAAGAAAATAATAAAATAGCTCCAGTTATTTTTATTTGTAATTTTTGAAAAACTAAAAGTACATGCAGATCAAGTTATTGTGAGGAATAAAAGTTAACATGGATTTCAATATAGAAAAAAATGTAAATACATAATTTTGGACCTACTACAGTTAAACTGTCACCAATTAATGAGATTTTCAATTCTTTTTTGTTAGTGCAGATTGACTTTTTGGTTCTAGTCTTGCCAAAACCAAAAAAAAATAAAAATTCCATTTTCATTGTTCTTGTTCCTGAAAATAACTTCCTTGTACTCTCAACATTTGATCCATATGGATTTTAGTGGTGTGATGATTGATGGACCTAGGATCTGTTCTTAGTTGTTTTCTCTCTCCCATGAACCTCAGACACTAGTGTGTGGTGCAAAAGACAGGTGGTATCTTCAAGGCAGCACACGGAGAAATGATGCAGTGGTTGTTAGCATTTGAAGTTTCTTTGAGCTCCTGGCATCATGATAAAAAACCCTGTATCTGGTCCTGCAACTCAAAGGTTTGGCATAGTTTCTAACAGCAAACAAAATATTTCATTTACATTATTAGTGGTGTTTCTATAAGAACTCATCATCTGCAACAAACTGACCTATATCCTGGCTGATGGTGGATGTGTCTAGATGCAGTAGAGTGCAAAAAATTCCAGCATATCTTACCCAACCCACCTCATTCATGATCACTTTTAGATTTCTAGCTGTACTTCACATTTTACTTGGGAATGCTGCAGTTGTGCTGATGGCTATTTCTCCACTTCTCCTTTAAAGGAATGTAACTGCCTAGTGCTCTTTCCTAAGATGCATTTCAGAGATACAGCTACAGCTCACACAGGTATGTCTGAGTTTTAGAGTGTGGGATGAAAACAGAACATTTCTGAGAAGCTGAGTGGCTGAGTGATTGGCTTGTGCAGAAATCCCTGTCACCCAGATTATCAATAGTAACTATGCTATTGCTGTTGAAACTAAATTGAACTGTGGTTCCCACACACATTGCAGCACTGGCTTTGTATAGTGATTGGCAGGACAGGACAGGTCAGTACTCCTGTGGTCTGAGTCTGAAGCAGGTAGTGTGATCTTCCCTTGCTGAGAGTCAGTGAGAAGCAGCCGCTGAATTTGTTAGGCGTAACATCAGTTCAGGCTAAGCAGCTTTTCAACTACAATCCAACACTCAGAGACCCAGTGTGAGGTGTTGCATCCATAAGATGCCACTTGGTGCCAATGGTTTCTTGATTTTTACTAGTCTGGGGTAGTAATTTTACCAATTCTTGTGATCTGGACTTCCCTCTGATAGTATTGAACAGGAGTTTGAACAGGACTGTGTGACATCCAGGCAGAAAAATAGCTGTACAGATCCTGCTCACCAAAAGAGTCAGTATCTGAAAAGGTTCACAAAGTATCATCAGGGCTTGCTGGATTTAGGTCTGTTTTTTGGCAGCTAGTTCAGGAAACGATATTATGTTAACAGATGACGTGCCTGAAGGTAGCACTGAAGAACAGGTCCTGGGATGGAAAAATACGAGACCTAATACCACACTGGCAGTTTTTACATCCTTTGCACAATTGGAGCTACCCTCCTAATCATCTCAATCTGGGCCAGGTTAATTGGAGCCTTCCCAGCAGTGAGTCAGTCTCACACATTTTCTGCATCTTTTCTAATTAAGAGAATTTTCACCTTTTATAGTTGCTTTAGTATTCAGAGCAGTTTGCCGTGGGCTAATTATAATCATTGAGTGATAGCTTTAGAACTTCATGTTTATGATGACATTTTATCACATTAAATTGGAATTCCACAACACTTCTTGAGTTATGATAGACAAGGAGGTAATCTCTATTCTGGATGTTATCCAGAAGTTTGTGCCGATATTAGGCATCTACTACATTTTCATTCAGAACCAATGCAATCTCCTCTGCTCTTCAGGTGAAGAGATTGGAAACTCAGATAATTCCTGCAGAGAAACACAAAAATACTGAGTTCAAGATCCAAGGCACAAACCCTTTACTTTCATCCTATAGATGCTCTTGCTTTGTGTGATTTGGTAGAACTGGATACAGGAGTACTGAGGGGCTGGGAGGAATGAGCCGAGACAATATTATTCTTTGCATCATTGCTCCTCAATTTCCAAATCCATGGCATTTTAAGAGCTTGGCCTCTGATGCAGTGTGGAAAGTCTTCAGTCTCCTTGGGCAGTAGAAGCAAAAATAGGACCTCGGTCTCACAATGCAGTGGTTGTTCCTTGCAATCAGTGGTGTATTGCAGCTTATAGCAGTTTTTCCCCTGCACTCTGTGAAAGCTCCTGCAGTGGCTCTCAGGGGTTTCCCAGCACTGACACTTCCCTGGAGTGACTCTGATTAGTTCTCAAAACTTCATGATAAGGTACTGGAACATCCTCTTTGCGGCATGGCCAGTAGTTTTGCTGCTCATCACTTTAGCTACAACCACTTGGCCTTCAATCCAAGTTTGACCAAGTTGGAAGTAAACAAATCAGGGCATAAAGCAGAAGAAACATCACTGACCAATATAAGCACAGTTTACTTAGACTCATCCTACAGCGTGCAAGGGAATATATTTATCAAATTCAAAATCTGTGTGAACCTGTAGCATTTCAAAGAGTTTTTCTACACTGAGTAGTGCTGCAACGATTAGAAGACGAAGCAGCTATGCAAGTATAGTATAGATGCAAAGCTGTGTCAGCCCATGGCACTGTGCTGAAATTCATGACTCCTGCTCAGAAAGAATGCTATCTATCATGTGAGTAACATCACATCAACACAACTATGCCATTTTCAGAACCAAACTGGTATCTTTACACAGATCCTCTACAACATTGGTAACTCTAACCTGACATAGCTTTACAAGCACAAATATTCCTGCTTTTACTCATATCTTTCAAGTACAAGCTCACATCTCACTGACGTCTTTGGGAGAAAAGCATGTGTTCATGAGCTTTGTTCCTGAACGATTTGAGGAGTTTATTGAACTGTAAGTAGCTGGATATTTAATTTCTTCTGAGGCAGGAATAAAGAGAAGTTGCAAATGGGATTTGCTTTATTCTTGGTTGAGGAAAAAGTATAGAGCTAAAAATGAAATTTAGCAATGCAAAGAAGCAGCCATATCATAACCATGCTGCTGTTCCTTCTTGGCTTCTCATTAGAAGACTTAAATGTTCCTGGGTACAGATGATAAAGTTAAGGAAATAGCTCTGAGCAAATCAGAATTTGTTGAAGTTCCTTCTTTTCTGTTAAAGTGATGCTGGAGCCTGTTTCACCAGATTTTAAGAGAGACTTGAAAATTTGTGTGTAAGAGGTTTTCTTGCTGAGGAAATAGTGTCAAAGATAATGATCGAGTAACTATGACTGCAAATTTGAAGCTTATGACTTGTGACTGATCATACTCATCAGGCTCATATTTCTTCTATCTGCAGATATGACAAATATGGCTCATATCTCTCTGCCTCTGTTCTGTTGTACTGTACAAATCACAGTCCATTCTAAGTAGTTGACAAAATATAATCCCCTGAGTGTGTGTGTGGCCCAGCTCAAATTTTATCTGACTTGTTTAGTTCTTTCTATGCCAAAGGGCCATGAGATTTTGGGAAGACAATGCTTTCTTGTGTCAGTATCAAAGTCATGATACTTAAGGAATAGTTATGTTTGAAGGTAATAGTGTCAGAAAAGGTCAGCAGGAACAGATTTGAACAAAACCCTGAAAAATACTGCCAGGCATCATCTTTCTTAAGAACACTCAACTAGAACGAGCACCTGTGGCAATACAGACTGAAATTCTAGAAAACCTCTCCAGGAATTAGCATTCTTCAGAACAGAGATTTTCAGACTTATGCAGCATTTTCTTTCAAAGATCTTTGCAAATATCCATCAACAAATGGCTGGAAGTTCTCAGTCCTAATGATTTTCTCAGAACACATCTTCAAAGAGGGAGTCTTTGAAGGAGTCCAGAGCCCTCAAAATATTAGTAAATCTACAACTGCAGAAGGCAGGGGGAAACTCACTCCCTTCCTATATAAGTAATGTCTGACAACAGGCAACAAAAAGATTAATAGAAATTGAGAGGAGTAGATCTATCTTTAGAGTTTAAACTTTTTATTTCTTTCCCTTCCTGGCAATTACCCAAATTTTGGAGGTTGCAGTCGTTTCTTTTGACAAAAGAAATCAATAAAGATTTCAGCTACTTCTTCAGTGTCCTCCTCTTTCACCTATGAGGCATGTGAAAGACACCGCCTCCAGGCAGGAGGAAGCAGCTTCCCTGGTTCACAGAAAGTCCCCTCTTTTCCCCTGATTCAAACCAAGAAGTTTCCCATAGGCATTTTTCAGAATGATGTGCCCAGTCTAGCTGTAGTCTTTGTTATTTTTGTGTCTCTGCTTTCCTGGTGTCTTCTACAGCCTTCCTGTCTATCTTTTCCTCCTACACAGAGCTTCAAATACCCCAACCCAGTCAAGTCACCCCCTCCCACATAGACACCATGCCCTTTGGACAATGTCACAGGTTGGTGATGGATAAGTTGTTTCAACTCCCTGGCACAGTAGGTGAGCTGCACACTTCATTTTACAGTCTCAGCCTTCTTTTTCCATTTTCCCTGAGACATCTCCTATGTGATTGTTTATTAAATATGGGAATGGAAAAGGGGCAACACCAAAAACATCTGCTACGGTACATGACATGATTAGTTATGGTTAGGCTCAGCCACCACATTGTCCTTGGCTTTTAGGTCAACGGAGAGCAGAGCTTGGCTCTGAGCTCTCTGAGTGTAGCTAATTTCAAGATTTGATATTTACAGACAATTCAGATCAGAGTTGCAACTGGGAAGTACTGTGCTACATCAGCCAGACAAAATAATTAATCTTTCATTGACATTTTTTTTCTTGCTGTCTGCAATGACTTGGCTATTGCAGTAAATTAGGATTAAAACTGTGATCATAAAAGTGCAGTTGCACTGGCACGTATTTCCCATCTGTATTCAGCCACAGAGGTGACAGACAACTTTATAAATGAAAAGGTATCAATTTCTGTGTATAATGCACCGTAACATTAAAACTCTTCCCCAAATCAATTTGCACATAGATGGAATACAAATAAGGGTGACTTCTTCATAATTTTTTTCTGAGATCTTTGTACTGAAAAAGCATCAATTTAAAGAGAATATAATTGATAACAACTGGCAGCTTGGAAATTATTTCTGTGTACTTCTCTGTGTTATTATTTTCTCATTTTTCAGGTATTTAATTCATGCCCTGGCATTCAAACTTAGGTGGCCCTTCTTTCTTAAGACTACATTGGGACCTTCTAACCTGGGCTCCTTTATGATTGTATAATTCTATGATATTTTACAGCAATGGCCTCTAATCAGCACAGTTTTTCCATGTTATTTTGGCCATCCTATTACAAATAGCTCATCACCTCAACGTAACTTTGCACTTATGTTCTCAATTAACCAAATGTCTATTTTTAACTCCTCTGAGGAATCTCCAGAGGAACATCTCTCTTAAGACCAAAGGAGTGTAAGGGATTTCCTGCTCATAAAGTCTAACAAGCAGTCCCTTGACAGCTGGTTCCTGAAAACGGGAATCAGGGTTGACTTACTAAAAATAGATGTGGCTGAACCAAAATAGAAATTTCATTGTAACAGAAACCCCTTTGAAACACTGAGAAAAATATAAGCAATCTCCATAAAGCACTAATGACCCAAGGTGACCAATGTCTACAAAAGTCAGAAAAAGAGGCAGATTTTTTAAGAGATACCTAAAGATAGTGTTTAGCTCCCATTGAGGCTCACTGCTTAGGAGCTTTTAAAAATCTACCAGAAACATACTTTTGTAATTCTAAAGTCTTTGAAAAGCCTGGCTGTACATCATGTTTGAGATTGCCTTGTTAGTGGATCTCCCCAGACTGTGAACTTCAAGAGGCCAGTTTTTCAGAGCTTGTACTTTCAGCACTTTTGTTGCCCATAAAGAGTATCTAATCAAGGACTTAAAAATCCTTAGATATGTATGAATATCCTGGCTATTCTAGTGTTAAAGGGGGAATCCAAAAAATGTGAAATTGCCTAGAATAAAACTGAAATATATCAAATAAGTTTCACTGCTTTTGAAGAGTGCATTGCAGAAGGAAATCAGCAACAAAGCCAGTTAAAACAGCATTAATCTTTTAAGAATTCATTCACTATTAATAAAATAAGCTATAGTTTCCACTACTGATGCAGGTAAAGTCAATTTAAAGAGGCTTTTTTAAAAATCTTGCCAGAATTCCTTTGATGTCTCAAGCCTCTATGTTCACTTAATGGGAAAGAAAGGCTCAATCCTAGATCCAGACAGACACTCACTGAAATCAGTCACATTATATACAGCTTTAACCAAACTGACCCACTTGCTTCATCAACTACTCAATAACAGTAAGCCAGTACTTTGGAAGATAAATCCAAGAAAAATTTAATCCTGATTACACCACAGTTTAAATGCTCAAAATGAAAATGCTGTGGGAAATGGACAGGACAGGTCTGTGGAAATTGTATGTAAGTGGAATGGAGGCCAGGGGTGTACATGGCTGAGAAGGAATTAAATTCTCTTTACAAAAGCCCCTCCCGCATGAGCTAAAGCAGAGAAGCCCTATAAATGAGAGTTTTTAACATTTAGGTAGCATATGTCCCTCCTCTCCTCTTTTCTCTGCAGGTGCCCTGCACTGCCTTGACACATCAGGTCATCAGGAATTGTTTCAGAAATCTCAATGATGACAAAGAGCACTCAGCATGCAGCTGTAATCTTTGGATTACACCTTAAAGTTACAGAGTTGCTTAGCATCCATACTGCCATTTAGGTCATTCCCAAGTAGAGACAATCTGGACTCGGGGATTTGGTTTCACTCACTGCAGAGTTTGGGATTAAGTGTAAAACTGTGCAGTAGTATGATTTATGCTTCTGACTTCTGTTTTGTAGTTTGGGAACAACTGGATCTGGATGCTTGATAGAAGAGAAAAACTAGTTCTGCACCAACAAACACTAACAAGAATATATTTTTACAGGCATCTCTGGCATAATTAGCATCCTAAACTAAAATCTTTGAAAAATGAGGGGACTGTGCAGGCCACAAGGACTAAGAAACTTGATGACACGATAAGTACATCCACAGGGTCATCAGGAATGGCAGAGAGAAAACTTATGACATGGTGTGTTGCTCTCGTTTTATTATGTCCAGATGCCACCAATTTCTCTAAGATCAATATGAATAAAAGAATTCAAAGTTTCTAGAGTGTGTGAAGAATCAGATCCGAGGCCTTGGATAAGAGCATGTCAGAAATTTCTTTATTTTTATGTGCTCTTAGAAGCTGTGAAAACTGATGGAATGACAGTCCTAGAAACATAATGACTCAGTGCAGAGTAGAGGTGAAGCATGAAAAGCCAGATAACACAGTGAAGAGTGTATTGAGGAGGTGAAAGAAAACACAGCAGATAGCAACAGAGTAGGTGGGTAGATATAGCAACAGAATAAGAGGACATTGTTAGACTGTTAATCTGCATGACCAGATTCTTGAAGGAGTTGTGTTGAGTGGGTACACCAAACTATTTTGGTTTGTGAGGGATTACGTGTCTCTGAAAGATATTTATGTGCTCCTCAATGTGCTTTCACACATAGCCCATGGTGTTATATTTGTGTGAACACTTTCGCATGACTGTAAATAAAGTATAAATACTCTGCTTAACTTTGAAACAAGGTCCTCCTAGACAAAGGAGCTTTGCTTTGGTAGCTGTTGGAAACTTTTTCTGCATTGAAGGATACAATTATTTATGTGTTGGTGTGCAAACATCTCTTTAGCTGAGAGGTGTGCATAAACGTCTGCATGAGTATTTGCATACAGTCAAGGCTAGTTCTTTGTGTAAAGAGGTGCTGAGAGCTAAGTTTTTTATTTAGGCATGGAAAGGAGATTGCAGCGAGGTGTGTGTTGGTCTCTTCTCCCATATGACAAGCCATAGAACAAGAGGAAATGGCCTCAAGTTGCACTAGGGGAGGTTTAGATTGAATATCAGGAAAGATTTCTTCACTGCAAGGGTTGTCAGGCACTGGAACAGGTTGCCCAGGGCAGTGGTGGTCTCATCATTCCTAGTGGCATTTAAAAGATGTGTACATGTAGTCCTTAGGGACATGGTTTAGTGGTGGACTTGTCAGTGCTGGGTTAACAGTTGGACTTGATAATCTTAAAGGTCCTTTCCAACCAAAACAATTCTAGGATTCTATGTCATACATCATATTGCACTAAGCAATGCAATCTATGAAGTTTTCTATGTATGAAGGTTGAAAAAAAATCAATTACTATATATGGAGACCACAGGGAGGAAGATTCCTTGTTTGAGCTGCTGTCGAGTTCTCAAGGTAGTAGTGGAGTTTCTGCTTCTGTTGGGGCTTTTAACCATGAGCAGAGCTGGTAAGATTTCCCAAATCACATGCAGTAACCTGCATCCTCAACATCAGCTCAGTGTTAAACCCCATTTGTTGATTATGTACTTGTCAGAGTTCTCGTATAAAGGTCTATTTCTCTATTGGTCTAAAGGTCTATTTTCTATGTATTGGTCAGGCTCTACAGCCAAATGGCACATCTCATGTGGTACCAAGTTGGTATATCTGTAAGACCCCCTTAAGAAAGGGGTTACAAGAGCATTACAGCCCAGGACACTGGTGCTGATGGTGCGGGAGACATAGCCCAGCACCAAGCCAGTCAGTACACTCAAACTATAATCCCTAAGAGGAGGCAGTGTGCCATGACAGGGAAATATAGTTTAATGTCCCAAGGACAAGAACTGAAAGAATCTGAGGAGGTTTAACAAACTAAAACAAAATGTGAGGTAGAAATATTTAAATGTTGCACCCCATTTCAAACACACAAGAAGAAATATTTATAAACCCATCTTTTTCAGGACTTAAGAATAAAATTAATAGTAATAATTACTAAAAAGTAAATAGCAATAGAAATAGTAAAATCCAACTTTTGTCTCAATTTATAAGGAAAGCAAGTGTTGATAAAACACCATTTTCCAAGGACTAGAAACTGTTTTATGCTGAACTATGAGTTGCACATCAGAGCTCATAGGGCTGCACTGTCTAGGCTCTCTTGAAGCAAAAAAAACCCCAAAGATTACCTCAAGGCAGCTACAGCTCTGGGGAGGGCAGATGGATAAAGACACACAGGGTGAGGGGAAGTGAAATAGTGCTGGTGATAGCTGCCCGTGGAATTTCCCATCCTGTACTACATGTGTGATATCTCTCCAGTATTGGTAAAATTTAAATTAACAGATTTACAATGGATTTATTTTGGGAAAAAAAAAAACCACAAGCAAACCTGAGTAGAGATTCAGCCCTCACATCTCCCTCTTTCACAATTTTCTTAGGTTTTCACTTGTGACAAGTGGAATTAGACTATACTCAACAGAAACACTGAAAAAAAGATGATAGCAAAAATAAAAGAGCAAGATACCATTTCTTCTCTGCCTGAAAGCTTGGGCAAAGAGTACCATGTGTTTTCCCATCTGGGCAGCAGTTTTGCTGGTTGGTCTGGGTCAAAATCTAAGGGAGGAGGGACACCAGGGATTTTATTTCAGAACATAGAGTTATACAGCACAAACAAGAAAAGTTTCAGTGAAATTTTGCATCCCTATTCTCAATTTCCACTGCAGGGATAAATAATGGATGAGCAGCCTCATGTTTTATTGCCAAGTGTAAATAAATGATTCATTTATTTTATATTTGTGTATATATATATATTTAAACAGCTGTTTGTAATCAAATGATAGCTTCTACTAGCTTATGACCCAGAGTTTAGTTCATGCTCCACAAGGATGAAAATTTACAGTATGAATCAGCAAACAGTTCTGCTTTCTCAGCACATGCACTGCAAAGTGTGACATCTCATGCATCATTCAAAGAGAATGCAGTGCACACCGTAAAGAAGGAACACCTCGTTTTCTGTTTCCATGCTCCAGCATTTCCCGAGCATTAAAATGTCCAGTGTTTTAGTAAAATCGTTTAGATTATACTTTGTAAGGGTAGTGTGTCTAGTGCTTGCTGAACAGCTCTTTGTGCGGCTTTATGCATGTTTTCATGCATGACCATCACTAGAGCAGATGAACATCAAACACTTTGAGCCATGCAAAAGTCTATGAGAGGATTAGGTACCTCACAGCTTTTAAGACTTGAGGTTTCTTTGGATACATGCTTCCACTTTTGCTCATTCTGTCACAGTTCGTATTTCACTTGCTTGCACTGAGGACTGCTCCACAGCCTCCTGAAGCTGTTGGAAATACTCCTGTCGACTTCAGCACATTTTTGCTTCGGCTGCAGAGGGGACAAGAGTGCATTATTTCCAAAATTGTTGGTATTACTTGACTGAAATATAAGTGACCACAGACTTTTATACCAAGATAGACAGGTTGAATAGCAATACCAGGACAAATGCTAGCATAGTCCCCAGGGTAATATCACTTCCATCAGTCTTATATTTTGAGTCCAAATCTTTCACAATATCCATTCAATTATCAGTGATATTTTCAAGTCAAAGAGGAGATAAAGCCATGCTTTCTGATAGATTTTATCTTCACTTCTCCTTGTTCCTTTTGAATATCAGAATACAAATTAGGAAGGGACACTGTGTTACATTTATTATGTGAAGTTACCTGCTGAACTCAAACTCACGTTTGAAATTGAACACCAGCACAATGAAGCCCAAACTTCAGTCTCATTAATTCAAAGGTTCCAATATGTAAGACTTGTCTGTCTTCTTTTTTTAAGTATACAGCACTTCTAGTTATGTAACATTCAGCATTTTGAAACATATGGAAGAGTTTGAAATGCATCCATATGTTTAGCCAAACCACCTGCACACCACAGTGCTGATTTTTTTGATGACAATTAGTTAGAAAAAAAATAGATCCCGATTTCATTCTATTTTCTTGATGGAATCTCCTATCCAGCTGTGTTTTCTTATCTAAAACATATTCCTCCTCCAGAAAAAACATGTGGTTAGGAACCTATGTGCAATTTCAAGGTGACATTTAATTAAAAAAAGAGAGTTAAATTCATACTTTTCAGTATGTTTGAGCTAGACAACATCACTGGCTTCTGCAGTTACATTCTGTCTGACCTTGATCAGAGTTGACAAGTAAATGATGACCTCTTTTAAAATTTCCAACCCAAGAATTTAAATATGAACTGAGACTCCAACATGAGAGCCTTGCATTCTTCTGACCAAAGTAAGAACATCTGTATGTAAACTCACATTTTTAGAGTCCATGCTTGTCCAGGAGACAGAAGGAGGCATTTCCTGGGCACAATCCATTGCATCATAACAAAGGAGAAAAGAAACCAGGACAAATTATTTGTGCCCTGAAAGTACCTACTTCTCTCTGTTGATGAGCAAGGAAGCTTGGGAGGTCTAGTTCAGGCATAGATGTTCACATTGCAGAGGTGAGGTGAAAAAGCCCTCTGTAATTCTGAAGGGGGTTCTTTGGAGCACATCTCCTCTGATCATGGCAGCCAACAGACAGAAAAATGAGTACAGCAAAGTATCTAGCACAAGATTTTCCCAGGGAGTAGCAGGAAAATTTCAAAGATCAGGAGCAGGCACATATGAGACCTGCCTGAAGCCTAGCAACAAGGAGAGTATTTTTATGAGCATCGGTGGGCTTTGGAACAAGCCTGCTGAGAGAGAAATCTGAGAATGTGTTGGCAAATGCACCTCAGAAGAGGTATGGATATGTACAGAAGAATCAGTAATGAAGTGTGTAAAAGAACAGCTGCATTATCGCTGTATTCATTGCTGATCCTGACCTTGGAGTGACAATGATTATTTACAATAGGGCTTCCATTAAAATCCAGACTTAAAACTGTATATTTATTTGTAGCTTGGTGGGAGGGCAAAATCACAGAAAATTATCTAGACAGTGTCTAAAAGTGGGTAACTTAACAGTGACTGTTTTAGACAGTGCAATATACTTACTCAGTGTAGTCATAAATTATGTGCAGTTTGCCAAGTAATTTACCAAGTCCTCTTTTCATCATTTCAGCTTCAAAATGCTTTAAATAAACTGTGGCATTATGTAAATGACTGTGTATTTATTTAACTGTTTCTCTTAGACACTAATCATGCAAGCAAGAAAATACCGGGTATTAAATGGACTATGCAAAACAGATACAAAATCCCAGACTTTAGATTCTGTCCTATTAATTAGATATGAATGATAAACTGTTCATAATTTTAATGAGGAGCATAAGTTAATGTAGATAACTGTATATTCATTTTTCACATGAGATTTCATTTCATCGCTTGCACACTTCTTTCCAGGGAAGCAGCTGCTTCGTAATCGTACAGTAGCCAAACTTGGGACTATTTTCAAGTACCCTCGCATGTAGGTGCATGGTTGAGTTAAGTAGTGATCATGTCATTTAATGCCATTCTATAAAAATGTCCAGGTTTCAGTCTTGCACCTTTAGTGAAAGTCTATTCATGCCAGTCCTGTGCAAATGGAAGCCCTGTGGTGTTCAGCTTGAGAGTCCTGGTCCATGGGCATGCCCACACCTCATAGATAGCACAACACACCAGCACAACTTTAGCAGCACTCTGGTGCAAAAACTGTATCTAAAATTGCAAGCTTTACTGTGTAATCAATTTTAATGTTTTAATGTTAATTAATTCTTGAATTTTTCCTTTTTAAAAGCCAACATTATAATCATTAAAATTGACTATGTGCTCCCCTGCAGATAGTTGTTTTGCTGAGTTCAGAACATTAAAATTCCATGTATGGGTTTAGATCCAAGCCTGCTGCATTTCCACTCCTGCCAGTCAGAGTCACAGAAAATTATTAATAAATCATCAAATATTAATATCATTCCTTCAAGTAATAAAAGGCTGCAATATGCATCTATGGTTTTTAAATAAAAGTTGATGACTATAGGCTTTTTTGTAATAGGTAACATAGTAGGGGGGGAGAGATAATATGATGAATGCTGTTATTTATTTTAACTTTTATATTAGGTTCATAGAAAAAATATTCTCTCTGTAACCTACCAAGATTTATCAGCCTGTGAAATTTTATAATAAAGACTGATTTTCTAATTAAAGATTTATCAAATAAGGAAAGTAAGTGTGCATGTATTTTCTCTCTTTGGGGGACAGTCATGTGAAATAAAATGGTCAAGCTGCATTTGCAAAGTCCCGTGTCAATGCATCTCATTGCTTTGTGTACACCCATTCGAACTTGCTGGGACTGAAAGTGGTTGTTGATGCATGTGTATAAACAGAGAAGATGGTCATCTTGCTGAATGCTTAACCTGGCATTAACTTCAGATTTAGCTTACCCATTTTTAGATGCATGTTTCCAAGGTTCTGAAAGCAGAATAGCTGTGCCAGAGGGGTTTATATGGCTGTTATGTTGATATATATGACAGATTATCCTATATTTATCTCTCTCCACTGACTACCCAGAGAGACTAGATAGACAAGGTTTCTAACATAAGTGTTTGAATTTTTGTTTTACATGAGCTGACATGAATCCAAGTTCTGGGTCTCCGTGAGTGAGGGGAAATTCCTCATCAAATCCTACCCAAATGCTTAAATCACATGGAAGGGACATGTTAACTCCAGCAAGACAGAGTGAATGCCCATTGTTTGCTAGATGGGAATAAGGTGTCTGGTATAATCAGATCCTCTTGGATTGAAGAATTCAAGATCTTCTTGGATGTAGTGGTGAAGGGAATTACTGAATAAGTTATANGATGTACTCTAGGTGACCCTGCTCTGGCAGGGGGGGTGGACTAGATGACCTTTCGAGGTCCCTTCCAACCCCTTAGATTCTGTGATTCTGTGATTCTGTGTGACTTTGGAGTCTTGAGGATCTCAGTCCTAATGGGCAGAAGTTCTTTGTTTGACCTGCAGGAAAGGGAAAAGGTATGGTGCAAGGCTGGATCTCAACAAAATGAATAAAGGAAGTATGAATACTGCTTTTGTTCTACTCTTAACATCCAAAGTAAAAGCTCCTCTGAACCTTCATTCTAGCAGATATGATCAGTTAGAAATACAGAATTTGCATCCAGTGGTTTTCTTTCCACATTTACTCAGCCCCTTCAGAGAGAAATACTAGCTGCATGTGATAAATTAAATGGATTTAAATAGCAGATGTTGAACTTGCTGAGACAAGAAGGATAATGATATTTTTAAACCTTATTCTCTCCTTTTACGCCAACTCTCGAAGATTCTGGGCTCAGATTTTCCATCCGTTTGAACATGAATAATCTTTTTTTTTAAAAAAATTGTCCTGCCATTCTTCCTCAAAGACATTGCACCCATAAAGTGAGAAACATTAAACTTTTTCCATCACATTGATCAAAATCTATAAGAAAATATTATCTGCCTTCACTGAATGGAAGTAAAGTCATTCACTGTGCAGTATCTTGCTAAGATATAAATGATCAACTAAAAAAAACTTAGAGAGTTCTCTTCCTGGCCTCCCTCCAGGGACTCCTTCTTCACTCATGAACCAGATAACATCTGTGTGTCCATGTACCAAACGAAGTCAACTCTTTACAGTGAATTGTATTAAACAAGCTTACATCAACACATTATCTTCTCTCAAATGACATGGAAGCAAAAGAAGTTCAGTCTACAATACAAAAAAAGGTCTTGTCTAAGGCAAAATCTACTTCTGTATGTTTGTATATGTTCTTGTCAACATCAGAAGAACATGAGGTTGTTGCACAGGCCTACAACAAAGTTGCATCTAACCATATACTTCATCTAAAAATTGGCCATGGCAGGTATTTATGAAAAGAATATAAGAAAATTAATCCATATATAGGTTTTCCTATCAACACCCTCACGGTTTCTACAAGGTTTCTACAGCAAAGATAATCTCCAGTTTCCTGGTCCCCTTACTTAGGAATACAAATTCAACTACTGCTTTGACATGCTACCTAGAAGATACTTCCTTAGGCTCCAAACTTGTTTGCATTTATCTCCATGACACAAGACTATTTCCCTGTCCACTCAACCAAGACTGGACCCAAGTTCTTCCTAGTTGCAACATCCTTCTTTTTGTCTCTGAGAGACAGCTATGAACTGCTGCTATCCATCATCAGTTTTCTTCAGAAACACAGGCCTCTCATGCTGAACAATTATGCACCACTTTTTAGAGCCTACTTGTCCTCAACCACCTTCTACCAGCCTGCCTGTATTTGTCCCTTGTCCCTTTGTCCTCATGTTGAGATCATAAGCACTTTGAGCAGGCTTTGTTCTGGGTAAATACAGCATTTAGCACAATGGCTTTATGGATTTATGCCATTTCATAAGTGGTGCAGTACCAATCACATGTTGACCCTTTGACTACACAGGCCAAAGTGCAGCATTGTAAATCCATCTGACTTCTTTTTAAATATATGTCAGTCTGAGCAAACTCAGTTCCCCAGCATTTATCAGCAGTAATGTTTTCAATTTCTACATTGTCATCAGATCACTGATAAGCTTATCTAATATTATATCCATTCTAAAATGTGAAGCTCCACTAAGTAAGAGCAAAGTGCCTTAGTTATGTTTGATACAATGGACAATAATAGTTTTGAGTTCCACCCTGCAGTTTATGTTGTCGATAATCTATAACACAGTACTGCATCATCTGCCTTTGCATTATAACAAGTGCCATAAGCTGACTACTACTCCTGGATTTACAATTTAACATTAGATCTCCAGGATAATTATTCTTTTGGAAAGAGAAATTCTTTTAGAAATTTGTAAACTGTATGGAAAAGAAACAAAGGACAAGATCTTACTCCTGCTGAGAGTCTGAACACCCTCTGCAACTCACCTGCAGACAAAGAAACACTTTGGAACCCTTAAGCACCAGATTGAAGCTAAATGTATTAAATCAGGTTCCAGAGCTGTCCATCCATGGCATGAGACTGCTCACTCTGGGTTAGTGTGTCCTGCTGAGAAGCAGGGGGGGAAGAAACAGAACAAACAGACAAACAAAAAAAGAACACTAAACCCAGGGTAGAGAGAAGTGCTTAAAATCTCTTCTGGCTTCACAGAATCACAGAATTCTGGGGGTTGGAAGGGACCTCGAAGGATCATCTAGTCCAACCCCCCTGCCAGAGCAGGGTCACCTAGAGTACATCACACAGGAACGCATCCAGGTGGGTTTGAATGTCTCCAGGGAAGGAGACTCCACAACCTCTCTGGGCAGCCTGTTCCAGTGCTCCATCACTCGCACAGTGAAAAAGTTCTTCCTGATATTCACATGGAACCTCCTATGCTCCAGTTTGCATTCATTGCCCCTTGTCCTATCATTGGTCATTACTGTAAAAAGCTTTGCTCCATCGTCCTGACCCTCACCCTTTACATATTTGTAACCATGGATGAGGCCACCCCTCAGTCTCCTTTCCTCCAAGATAAAAAGACCCAGCTCCCTCAGCCTTTCCTCATAAGGGAGATGTTCCACTCCCTTCATCATCTTAGTGGCTCTGCGCTGGACTCTCT
>VZRW01007450.1:0-65128 GCA_013398125.1 Aegotheles bennettii | reverse complement strand
CTTCCATGATCCATAGATTCTTTTTTTCCACTTGAGTTTGCCCAGCAGTTCCTTGTTTAACCATGCTGGTCTCCTAGCTCCCTTACTTGATTCCATACCCATTGAGATGCTCTGATCCTGAGCTTGCAAGAAGTGGTCCTTGAATGTTGACCAACTATCTTGAGCCCCTTTACCATCTAGCACCCTGTCCCATGGGACTTCCCTTAACAATTGATTGAAGAGGACAAAGTTGGCCCTGCAGAAGTCCAGGGTTCTGGTCTTGCTAGGTACTCTATTCCTCCCACACAGGATCCTGAATTCCACCATCACTGCTTCAACAAGACCCTCCTTGTTGGTGAGTACAAGGTACAGCAGCACTCCTCTCCTAGTTGGTTTGTCCACCATCTGCATTAGGAAGTTGTCATCAATGCATTGGAGGAACCTCCTAGACTGTGAATGGTTGGCTGTGTAATTCTTCCAACAGATATCAGGGTAGTTAAAATCCCCTATGAGGACCAAGGCCTGTAGTTGCGAGGCTGTTTCCAGCTGCCTGTAGAAAGTCTCATCAACTCCTTCATCCTGACCAGGAGGTCTGTAATTGTTCTTGTTATTTAAATAAAAAATCAATCTCTGGATGACAAGATTCATAACCCCTAACAATGGCCTCTTTTGTTCTTATTTATTAGAATTTCTCTTGCTATTCTTGTTATCCTTGCAATCACTCAGCCCTGCTTTGAAGGTCAGTATGGTCCATGTAGTACTGCTGAGAGCATGAATTCCACTGATCATAAATCATCTAAACAAACCTCCTATCCCGCAGTGTGAAATTTGCCACCACTTGATTTCATTGACGAACTCGTTAGCCTTGTGCTGTAGATTTCTCTTTTGTTGTCCCTAAATCATTCATTACTATGTGTGCTCTTATCATACCTCCTCTTATAAGGAGATCTAATGCTCTGACATTACCGACCCATATCAGAAATTCAGCCTCTTTTGTTGGGATCATGTTAATTTTTAAAAAAATAGAAAATAAATTATATTCTTTTCTTCCCTTTCACAGGTAGAGAAAATCTTCATGTGATGCCTGACATTAAAATGTAATTTTCAGAAAGCACCTGTATGTTTTAAATGTCTTTGACACTTGTTTTTTTTGTCCTTTCAGAGAAAGCTTAATCACATTATCTAGTTTTTGTCTCACTTTCCCTTCCTATATGCTCTGTTTCCATGGTCTTTGAAACGTGTGGGGTGGCTCTGATGTAAAAGGTAGCTCTCTGCAGGCACAGGCACATTAACCCTGCTTTGGAAGGCCCACTATCTCCCACCTCTGTAAAGCATAACCAGGAAGTGGTCATAACATATTTTCTGGGCCACAGTTTACAACAGCTGCAGTGTTGAAAATCGGTTTTCTGCCATCCTCTCCAAATTGATACCTACAAGATAATTACAGTAGATCAAAAATGTGAGATAATGTTAGAAAACCAGTATTATTTAAACCATTTTTATATTATTTAAGCATTAGTACTTCTTATTTCACCTGTTTCATGTTCTTGCCTTTGGTTTCACCTCAAATAGATTGGTGTTTTGTGAAAAGTCCATCAATTTTCTTTTATTACTTTTTGTCTGATATTGGGGAATAAAGGTGAGAATTTTTACCATGATCTTTGTAACAGAACAGTTTTGTCTGTGGGGAACAGGAGAAGTTTCTAAAGGATCGGATGAGTTCTCTTCTAAGGCAGTTGTGTCATGACTGATGTGTCTATTCTAGGGTGAAGTTAGTCTCTGATGTAGCTCCATACTTGTAGACACCAGGCAGGAGTCTGAATGTGGAGGTGAGTCCCTTCTGCAAAGTTAGGTGTGATGAATCCCCCTAAGTTGATCTCTAAATTAAGTGAACTAGTTCCCATCTAGTCTATTTAACTGAGGGGAGAAGTATCCAAACAGGGTCAGATTTTAAACATTTGCAGTTTTTTAAGTGAGTCAATTTGCATCATGGTAAGAATGGAAGGATTTTGCAGTGGTTACAATCATGCTTCAACTTTAGTCATCTGAGATGAATGTAAGACCAAGGGGCTGACCATGGGAATGCAGCCACTGCTTAGACTCCCCAGCCAACTGAGACACCTCCTGATATGCATGTTCTTCAGAAATGGGATACTCTCCTCATATAATGTTCTGTGTTCTGAATTTTCTAGTCAGTAATTAGTAAATGCAGTGAAAAATTGATACAGAACATTTGGTTTTAGAATACCAGATCACACTGCCTTCAGTAATAAGGGTTGCAAATGTAAAACTACTTCAATGAGATTGCTCAGCATACCTTTCCTGTGATGACTAAACTCTCTGGAATCTCCAAATGATCCTAAAATCCATGTTTTCCTCCTATACATTATGTATTAATATGAATTTCTAATCGAGATATGCACTCTCCTCCTGGTATATACAGTAAAATAATCCTGAGTTAGTAAGAAATAGCTGTCTACTCTCTTAAAAATTCAGATTCCTCTCTAGTGTGTGTTTAAATCTTTGTTCCAGGAATGGATCACCCTGTTTTGACATCAATGGCTAATACTGAGGTTATTGAGTGCAGCAATTTTACAGCCAGCTCCTCTGTTTTCCTTCATGTTTTACAATTAGCCAAAGTTTTAGCAGAAATATCAGCTGGGAAGAAAGCTCCTTGTCATTTTAGATTCATCAGCTGCAGAAGCTACCAAGAGAGGTCAAAACCAAAAGCAAACATATGTCTTCATATTTACATTTAAAACAGCTAGCACAAACAGCAGAGAGCTCTTTGCATTTGTTAAGCACAAACAAAGCATTCTCTGTAGTGAAGTGTGAAGGTGACTGATAAACCAGCCAACAATATTTTAAGTGTTTACAAAAAAGAAGTATTTAGGATAGAAAACACCACTTATGCCTTGGGAATATGCTTACCCATGATTCCACCTTGAAAATGTCTCCACATCAAGAAGAATAAAAAGAAATCTAACTTAGTGCTTTTGTTTCTCTGTTTATATTGGTCACTTATGTGCCAAAATTTCCTTCTATTCTGTCTTCTTTTGCTTCTGAAGACAAACTTTCTTTTTAGGTTCTTTCATTTGCTAACAGAACATTTTCCTTCTGGCTCAATGCATAGAGCTGCACAGATGATAGACCAGAGTGATATGGTTATTATTTACCTGTTGTTTTTCATATAAACCACTTCCAAGATAAATTTCACAAGTTTTCTGTTCATCTGAAAAATCTGCATATACCTTTTGTGACCTGAGATCAAAGTTGCTGACATTCTGCAGTGATCCAAACTCCGACTGAAAAGTATTTTCATTTTTCTCTGTGTAGTAGCACAGCCCATTGCCTGAAACATTTGCATCATGAGAGTTACACAGCTGTTCACTCTGGGATATATAAACTGGCTCAGGCTTCTAGTCACAATGATGAATAAAACCATGACACGTCTGCACTGCTATTTCAGGACAAAATTTTCAAAATGTATTCTTCTCTGAACAGTCCGTTCTTAAGATAGATCAAAACCTTGACATTCCATTTTAAGTATTTATGTACAAAGTACTTTTGATGGAGCAGAGGTGTTGAGGCTTGCTCAGCTCTGGCTCTGAGCTCCTTTCCTTTCTGTAGTGAATACAATTTGAAAAATTGTGGTTAAATCTGTAAATAATATAATATGAAAGCTGTGCTGTGCTAGTTCTCTGACAAATGGCCCCTCTGTCCAATACAAAACACTTCTCATTGAGACAGTCTTTATTCCAATAACAGTCCCATCATATTCGTTGCCTTTTTGGTTTCATGTGTCCTAGTATCATTATACTAATGCCAGGGCCAGGCCGAGATACCAGAACTTGGTTGTCTATACTGGTAGAGCAGTCTTTGACATAGATTTGGACTGAACTTTGTAGTGTATACTTCCTTCCCCTGGTAAAATAAGGACATAAACTGAGGAGATTCCAGTTGAAGATCACTAAGATGGTCAGTGGGCTGGAGACATATATGACATACACTGATATATTGTTAAAGTGGGGATTGTTCAGATCACTAAGAAAAAAGCTACAGTGCAGATCTCATAGCAGGCTTCCACAATCTATCTGGGCCTAAGTAATAAAGATAAAGCCAGAGGTGGAAAGGACAAGTGACAATGGGAACAAAATGCAACAAGGGAAATTTTGATGAGATACAAGGAAAAAAGGTTTCACCATAATATTAGTCAAATGCTAAAACAGATTTCTCAGATAAATTATGGAATTGCCATCCAAACTCAGCTGGACATTGAAACTCAAGTGTTCTTGAAGACAGGCTTATTTTGAGAAGGTGTTTGGATTACCTGACCTCCAGAAGTCATCTTCCTCTTCCAAGCTAAATTAATCTATGATCTTATGATTTTATAATTTAATACTTTATTTTAATACTGTAGATCTGTCCAGATTGTGGCTGTTGACTTCTGCACCAGAGAATGGACCCTCGCACTATTTAATTCTAGTACAGATGAAGATTTTCTGCTCCAGAAATTGGGCACTGTGAGCCAGAAGTCTGTCATTTTCCTTCCTTGTCTTCTGTGATAATTCACAATGCCATATATTTGGCAATATATACACATATGAAGTATGTATCTGCCTCAACAAGCCTTTGTGGGTCACAGGAAGAGATTTTTATATTATTAGGCCAGGCTTTTTCTATTTTTATTTCCCATGGAAAAAAATTAATAGCAATTAAAAGGAAATAAACAAAACAACAAATACATTAATAAGTGTTCATTTTAGAAAAGATGAAAAAAGAAAAGAGAAGAATCCCACAGTATATTTTTCTTGTATATTCAGCATATGTGACCAACTCTTCATCTATAAAAAGTCATGAAAACTCTACCATATTTCCAATTTTAACTGCATCAAGGTCAACTAGTTTGTTGCAACACACTAAGATATATCCAACAAGTAATGAAATGATAATAAATATATAATTTTATTCCAAGTTTTAACAAATCTTCTCTACACTCCCTTCTGTACCCAAAGTGCTTTTCGGCAGTGGAGTGTTCTGAGATCTCTTGCAGATGATCCCTTGGCATGCGGGCCACATGGTAAGGAAAACAGAGCTCCAAAGACAATACCAGAGAAAATATCTCCTTCGTGGAACAATCAGCTGAGGAAAGAAATCTAATAAAGCATCAGTGTAAGTTAGTGTAACTTAATGCACAAACCGTAGGAAGCTTCTTCCTCCTTTTCAACCAAATCAGCTTTGGAGATGGCCATGGTAAAGTTCTTCTCCTACATTTCTTTTATTGAGATCTGTGCTAAGTTCTCGTTGGCTTTACCAGGAAGATAGTAAGAGAGCTGGACCTACCATGTGCATAGGGTTTTCGATGCTTGAAGGATCAGTGAGCTCTTTCATATATATGAAAAGACAAACATCCAAGTGACCATTCAAGCCTTTTGCTTCATAATTAAGACCTGAATCACTGAAGTAGCTAATATATACAATAACCTTTGTACTGTGCCTTTACTCCAGAGGAACATAAGGTTCATTATGTGCTACATTTGGCACATTGTCAACAGTTCTACCTTTTAAAGAGCCAAGATTAAGGGTAATGGAATGGAAAATTTCCTTTTATCCCATCACTGGATAAGTCTGGGTGTATTCCATGTATTAACTTGCAACAAAAAGGCAGAGTGTGCATGTTCAAATGACATGCCCCTTGGGAATTTCTGTAGGGAATACTACTGACAGGAAGGAAAAGGAAACAAAGTGTGTTCAGCGACATGAAAGAATTAGTTCTTTTATTTTCTTTCCTTTTCCTTTTTAGTTGGCTTTTCCAGGTTCTTACTAAAAACGTATTTAGTCAGAGGCTCTTTTCCCTTTTAATGCTGAATATGTAGTCTGGAATTCAGGATGGTGAAAACCATCCACTTTCCTCTGACAATGCAATCAGAGTCTGGGATTAGAAATGGGACTGATTTCAAAAAGTTTTACAAATTGCCCATACAAACCCCACCAAAACCAAGGGGTTTTTATTAAATCCTAAATTATCATTCCATCTAAGCCAGCATTGCCATATTCCAGATTTTATCTAATTTTATCTCAGACCTGACAAACCTCTTTCCAAAAATTCCTTGTGTATCCTACCATGCAAGGCAGTCAAACAACTGTGCCAACTACAACATCACAGAGTTATACTGGCAGGATAGATATCTGACTTAGTATAATTCTTAATTGTCATTAGGTAAAATGTTCATATGCAAAGTGCCTGATAAAAGTCATCTTGACTATTACTGGATATAAATTCAAGAAACCAACAAACAATTCCCACTCTTCATGTTTTACACACCCAGGTTTCCTCCAAGGTAATTGGAAGAAGGTCCTAGGTTACGCAGGCCTGGACGTGGTTATCAGTTGTTGCATTCCAGGATCCAGTAGCTTCAGACAGGAAGCTTAGAACCTTAGTAAGAATGGGAATTGCTGAAAATAGGTATTTACAGCAATCTGACATCCTAGACATTTGCAATTGTTGCATCAGCAAAGCTGGAGTTGAAGGTTGTGGGGACACATTAGCTGTTGGATAGTCACACCAAGTTAATTTCAAAAACTTGTCATTTGCACAAAAGAAGTGGTGATGGGCAATGATGATTTATTAAACTCAGTGGCAGAAAACAATTGGGAAAAGAACTATTTTGAACAGTCTCCATCCATCAACATTTCTGTCTGAGGAACCAGGTATTACACATCATGAAAAATGCTTGCTCTTGGTTATTCTTTTTGTTTGCTACATTTGCTACAGGCAGAGGCAAAGTAACTCTATGGAAATCATCACTCCCACTATTTGAAAAATGTTATTCCCTTGTCTTTTCTTAAGCTTTGTGGTAAATTCTCTGCCTCCTTGTCTCTCTAAAATAATGTGTGTGCCCTCAGGAATACCTTTATCTAATTCTTGCCACATGCTAGGTAATATTCCATTCAGCTGGGCTGACTGTACATTTTTGGATTTTCCAGCTTATTACTTTGCTCAATTCTGTATCATTAGTTTTATTGGTTTTGTTTTTAAGAGACTTCTCCTGTCTAACTAATTTCTAGATTTTTTTTTATTTCCTGGAATACTGAGTTACAGAAGAAGACAGCAAACCTCTTGTGTTCCTAATAATAATCCCCAGTATCTGAAACCTTTAGGCTTTCTCATTACTACTTCTAGCAAAAAACATTTAACAGCCTTATTTCCTTACTTGGTGCCCTTCAGCAAAACCAGGTTTTCCACATATAAAAATTCCCCCACAAAGGGCATTTACAAGTTACTCCAGGAGTTGTAATTGCTGAATAAAAAGCACACAGGACTTCCTGCCATGAGGAATCTTGTTCTCCCAGGTGCAATACTATATCAACATGTTTTTGGATAGGACCAATACATCTGTACCCAGGCAGTGCCCTGTCATCTTCCCAGATCACATCAGCCACTGCACAACAGAGCCATATTCTCACTTGCTCGTAGAATCATTTAGGTTAGAAAAGACCTCTGAGACCATCAAACCCAACCATTAACCCAGCACTGCCAAGTCCACCACTAAACCATGTCCCTAAGCACCACATCTACTCATCTTTTAAATACCTCTAGGGCTGGTGACTCCACCACTGCCCTGGGCAGCCTATGCCAGTGCCTGACAACCCTTTCAGTGAAGAAATTTCTCTTAATATCCAATCTAAAACTCACCTGGCACAATTTGAGGACTTTTCCTCTTGTCCTATCACTTGTTACTTGGGGGAAGAGACCAACAACTGCTCATACTGCTTGCAGAAAAACAGAGTTTTTGTGACCAAGTGCTGTGCAAGGAAAAGACTTGATGAACCAAATGGACAGCTTGATTTGTTCTTTTATTGTTCTGACACCACTAATTGATCAAAATAAAATTAAAAAATCTGTGCGGCTTTGAAAGACTGAGCTCAAAATGAGAAACTGTTTTCTGATAAAACTCATGTGCCAAATTCATCTCCCTTTGTGTAAACTGCAGTCAGTTGCCCTCCAATAGAGTCAGCTATCTCCATCAGTCCCTCAACATCATATTTGCAGAAATTCATTAGGTTAAATTGAGGACCAGAGTCAGGCCATCTGCCTTTGACCTCTTCCATATTACCATCAATTTTTGTTGCCCGCTTGCTCCTATAAGACAGCCAGCAATCTGCATATATGGCTAAATTATGTTTTCATAGAATCATAGAATATATTGAGTTGGAAAGGACCCATAAGGATCATCAAGTTCAACTCCCTGCTCCTCACAGGGCTACCTAAAAGTAAAACATTTTCCTTAAAGGCTCTAAGGTTTGGACTAAAGACATCAAGAAGTGGAGAATCCATTCCTTCCCTCCATAATTTGTTACAATTCCTAATCAAGATCAGGGCTTAAAACATATTATGTTTTCTATTATTTATTTATTTATGTTATCTATTTATATATTGCAAACCAAACCTCCTCTGAAACATCTGCCAGACTCAGTGATTGGACACAGTAATTTCAGTGACTTTGCTCTGGGATGGAGGAACAGTGCTCACACTTGGCTGCTGCTGAAGAAGATGTTCATTGCCAATCTATATTAAATTCAGCAACCAGCTGCCATTGCCTGACCTGCTGATGTGTCTTGATGTCTCCCCACACCACACTGAGAAGGCAGCTCAGACTTGCTGATGAAGGTTAGCTGTCCCCAGGACATGTGGCCACAGCTTCCTATATCAGTAGTGGATCCAGCTCTGGAAGGAACTGATACAGAACCCCGAGAGACATTGCAGACTGGTCCTGGCATCGTGGACATTGCAGCAAAAACTCAGAGAGCAGAAAAATGGCAAGTTCAGGGAAACCTTGAAAACATCTGCGGGCACTGACAACACTTCGTTTGGCTTCTACCCCAGATTTCTAATAGTAGGGCAGGCATCCTAAAGGGGTTAATGTTACTAATTACATGCACATTAAATGTAGGTATTTTAATTCAGCTTTTGATGCCATCTAGAAGGCAGTACTTTGAATATCAATCTGTTTGAATGAACACAGTCTTCACTGTGGTATGCCTCTAAGTTTATTGATGCTTCCTTTGCTTCTGGCATGCACATGGTCCCTATTCACAGCACAGGAGGAAAGAAGTCTATTTGCGATTGGCAAAAAATTTTTGTCTGGACGACGATTTTCCATTCTTAAGCAATTTAATAGGCTTTAAAGTCTATACTCTTCCAGCAACACTGCTTTGACAAGTATGCCCCTTTTATTAAGACAAATCTTCTGAAGGTGTCACACTCTCTTATCTTCTGCTGAACTTGACCTTGGAGGAGCACTAGGCTTGCATATGGAAACAGAAAAACACCCTGTCCGCCCTTAGCTTCCCCACTGCTTCCTTCTCAGCCAGTTGTCATCCTTTAACAGGCAAAGGATCTTTACAGGCATGTAAGCAAATATAATAAATTGATGTCTTTGAACATGGATTACACATTATTTTCTTTTTTTTTTTCCTGTTTGGAAGCCTTCAAGACTGAAATCCTAATAAACAACACTTTGCATGATATCCACTGTCACTTTTTATTTGTCTGAAGCATTTGTTTCCCTTTGTTACATCTTTCAGCATTTACACAAGCAAAAACAAAAAGCTGCTTACTGATATAAATAGGCTTGCAGTATTTAAGCAAAACATATAAGCTATTCTACAACAGCCAGGTAGACAGCAACATTTCAAAAATGAGACTATAATGTAATAAAAACATTATTCTGGCTTCTGTCTGCACAGGGTATAAGAAAATTAATGAAACATTGCAACAAATAACTGGGAGAAGGAAAAATGAAAGTGGAGATAGAGAAGAGCAAACCAAAACCTTCTGAAAAGGCCATGTTTGTCTAGAAGAAATTATGGCTTCTCTTTTTATCTCAACTAACCCTCTGTGAAGGCACTTCCCATGCCAAACCCGAATGATTTGTCAGCTGCCCACTAAACCCTTTTTCTTCAAAAGACTTAACCCTAGTTACATGTTCATTGTATTTCCACAGAATGGTGTGTCCCTGTTTCAAATAACAGAGCTTAATATATCCCTGAAAGCATCCCTGTCACTGATGCCAGCAGTAATAAACATGGCAGGCTGAGGATATATTCCCAGCAGGGTTTGATATAAGCCTATATGCTTACCTATACGGAAACAAATCTGTTCCCCGATGATGTCTCTTTCTATTCAGCCATTTAGGTGAAAACATTTCTCTAGCTGTTGTTCCTCAGTGTGATATAGTTTTTCTATAAATAACATTGCGGGTTGATTTCTTGCTTCTGTTCCTTCAGGCCTTGAAGAAAAAGCTCTGGGAGAAATAGGGTCTGGCTACAGCACCAAAGGTTGGTGAGGTTTACGATACTCAAGATGACTTTCATTATTCTATACCTTGCCTTAGTCCCATTCAGCCCTTTCTGGTATTAATCCCAGCAGCATCCCTGGAGGGGTGTTTGTCTTAACCCAACCCCTTTGTACAGATGGAAGAGGAATGAGTGATAAAAAACTGCACCTCACTCAACGGCACAGCCACTGCACTATTTTCCAATCTGGCAACCTAAAAGAGTCAAACTGACACTGAAACCGAGACAAACATTTGGTATCCAGGTACAAGTACAGGCTAGGTGGAGAATGGATTGAGAGCAGCCCCAAGGAGAAGGACATGGGACTGTTGGTTGATTATAAGATCAACATAACCTGGCAATGCATCCTGGGCTGCATCAAAAGAAAGGCAATGAGCAGATCTAGGGAGGTGTTTCTCCCCCTCTACTCCACTCGTGCAAGAACCCCCTGCAGTACTGTGTCCAGTTCTGGAGTCCCCAGCACAAGAAGGACGTGGAGCTTTTGGAATGAGTCCAGAGGAAGCCACGAATATGATCAGGAGGCTGGAACACTTCTCCTGTGAAGACAGAATATTAGTGTGCTGCAGGTATTTTTGCCTGCCTGTCTTTGAGAGTCATTGTGACTTTGGAAGAGTTAGTGTGGCCATGAAGATGTCCCACCTTCAAGCTGTGCACAAGGGGAGCCCAAAATACTTGCAAAGTCAGCTTGGTATACTTCTATTCCTGCTCAGCCGAATTGAGTCAAAGTACATTCAATATTATGCTTGTAATATGTTCTGTGCTCTGAGGTTTCTCTGCTCACATAGTGCCACAGGAGTGATATATCAGTAGAAAGAAGGTGGATGGTGAGTATGCAGGTCCTGCACATGCACCAGTACCCCAATGATACTGCATGGTCCAAAGCAACTGCATTTCACTCTTTTAAGCCTCAAGTCCAGTTCAACACACCACAGAAGCTGACATCATCATTTAATCACTGTCTTTTCAAAATGACACATGGCTTACTGTCTGCTCAGAGATAACTGTGACGCATTAGGGCTTTAATGCAAACAAATATCTATACAAAATTCTATATGACCAAAATCCAGTGCATATTTAAAACCCTACCTTATTTAAAGCTGGCAGTTTTATCTCTGCATCATTCATGATACCTTTATCCTTTATTCCACTTCTTTTGCATAAACATCAATAAGTTTTTTAAAAAACTTTTCTTTTTTCAATTATCCCCAGATCTACCTTACTGCAAGTGTGATACAAAGCAGCAAACTGTTTTCAGCTGGAATATAATTTTCTTCTTTCTTCTTCTTCTCTTTTTCTTCTGTGTTTCTTCTCTGTATAGCAGTAATTCGTGTTTGTTCCTGAGATAGGCACAAGACTACATACTGTCACTATTGATTCAGCCAAAACCCTAAACACTTTTCCAAGCACTTCACTAAAGGATTTCAAAACCCACAGAATTATTCCAGGATAAATTCTAAATATTGCAAGATTCATCCCTACTTAGAAGAATTAATCTCTTGCTAAAAGTCTTTTCTTTTATCATGGTAATGAAGACATTATCCTAGGAAATAATTTTGGCAATTTCGTCATTTAAGATACTGGTCACTGAGACTGAATTCAGTGGAGATATTCAGAGACTCACATTCAAACAAAAAAGTTTGCACATGGTTTTTGGGTAGCTCTTTCAAGTATGCAGCCTAATTCCTTGGACAAGGATACTTATTGCATGAAGGTCACCTTTACATTGAAGAGGAGAAAATGGAGAGCTATGGATGTGAGTCTCAATTTCTACTTCTCAGTCTCTTCAGAAGGCAACTCACTTGAGCTAAACAACAAAATAATAATTGGGCCAAAGAAAAATAGAGAAACTAACTATACAGGCATGTGATCAAGAGTCTCTGAAATACAGCAGGCTCTGATTAAAATCCTTTTTCCCAATGGGAGGGAAGAGACACTTGAGCATTTGCTGTCCACTTGTTCTGTGTGCACCCTACACTACTTGTTATTCTGGATCTCACAAAAAGTTTTCAAAGGTCTTAATAGAAAATAGGGAAAACATCACCATTACACTTGATATATAGGTGAGGCATTGAGGCAGAGAGCAGGATTTTACTAAAGCCTGGCATTTGACTCCCACTGGATGTATGTAGCTTTTAAGTCCATCACTGCTTGCCTTCTTTTAGGCAAATGTTTCACTTGCTTTATAAGGTTTTAAAATATTCTTTCAAAATCAAGCATATGCCATTCCAAGTGGAAAAAATATACACAAAATTTTCCACAAAATATCAAGATAAGTGGAAATACATCAGCGTACTTCTCAATATTTCAAGAAGAAAGAAATTCTAAAAAGTTATTTATAGGCAGCATAGCTGGAATCAAAAGTTCTCTATCTACCAACACAAAATCAAAATTAGAAAAGGGTCATGATATAAAAAATAATACTCCAGAGAAAGGAGATCAGTGAGTGACCCACTTCACACTTTGTCCAACTGAGTCACCTCCCTTTCTGATTTTGTAGTTGTTCTATTTAATGGTTAAAACTAAAGAGAAGGAATTGAGGAAAAAATTTAAACCAAAGCTTAAATTATGGTTTCACCCTGAAGTATACTAAAAGGGGACTCGCTTCCACAAGGTGAATATCCATCTTTTTGAACAGTAAGTACCTGTTCTTTCCTTCACCACTCCACCATCCTTTCTACCCCCTGAACCCCTGGGGAAGTGTCAGTAAAACTAAAGATGGGTTCATACAAACTTGTTTTCTTGTTACCCGACAATGTTATGAGCCCATTTCTGGCCTGACCAGATTCCAACAGATCGCAGCCCTGCACCCTTGGGGACTGCAGCTACTGCCAAGCAGGGAGTGTTTTTATGTGAAGAAGGTCTTGAAAACTCAGGGTGGCCCAAAACACCAACTCTGTGAGATGTTGGTCTTGCATCATGTCACAGAAGTCCTCATGGTCCACAGGATTTTACTCCTGAAAATGACTCATGAAGAATGGGCCTTAGTTTAACACAGCAGTGAAACCAGTATTTTGTATTGAGGTTAAGCCCCTGTTTGATTGCTAGCTACAAGTTGTTGTTTTAACATCCACATGCAAGTTTTACATGCATCAGAACCTCTTTTTCAAAAAAAAAAAACTGATTAAATTCTTTTTTTATTTTAATTTTTTGCCACAGAGAAAGCTTACCATAAGCAGAAAGCTCCTCACTAATCTCCAAATCTCCATGGAGAGTGCATCTGTTATGGTGCACTCTCTGATCTTACACTTTTCTTATGGATTTTGCTCATATTTTTTTTTTACAAAACCTGTTGTTTCTTTTTTAGTATATCACAGTAGCAGCTATGAAATAAAGGCCAAAAAAATTTGTTCTTTTATTCTTGCTTTGAAGAAAGCTAGTAGAAAGAACCCCTGATTCACTCAGAGAACTATTTTTATGCCATTTATAAAGCTTGTAAAGGTCATGCTGACCTTCAAAGAAAGACAAAACACCTTCTTCCGTGCCTTGAAGTATCTATCATTGGATCTAAACTTGCATCAATGAAATCAAAGCGCAGCGCTCTCTTTTGACGGATTCATATGATGTAGGGAGGAACACCCCTCCCCAGAGCCTTTACAGCAACTCTATTCAAGCATCTTTGAATGCTTTGTCAGGTAACACACTCTATGTCACCTTTGTGGGACCAGACTCTGCCAGGAAGAGCTCCTGTGGCTCCTACAGAAAAATGACTTTGTACCTTTCCCTTTGTGTGATCACGGAGCACAATCGGCCAGTGGCCCAAATTCTGCTGCAGGATGAGTGAACCCCCCTGCACTTAATGATGTACTGCCAGGACAACACACGTCCTTCCCTTTGCCTCAAGCCTGCTGTTTTACATCAGGGTGTTTAATTTGGTGCCTTCCAACTTCTGCACCATGAAAAAATTGCAAATTGGTTCCTCTCACCCTTTGCACGCTATCTGTGATCTGTACCTTATCCCATCAGACTTCTCCCTCTTCCAAGGTGAGTCCGTTTAACCTGTCGTTGTGCAGAATCATAGAATCATTATGGTTGGAAGGGACCTTCAGGGTCATCAAGTCCAACCTTTATCCCATCATATTCCTGACCATTAGACCATTAGACCATGGCCTCAAGTGCCTCATCAACCCGTGTTTTGAACACCCCCAGGGACGGTGACTCCACCACCTCCCTGGGCAGCCCATTCCAGTGCCCAACCACCCTCTCAGTAAAGAACTTCTTCCTAATCTCCAACCTAAACTTCCCCTGATGGAACTTGAGGCTATTTCCTCTCATCCTGTTATTAGCAATTCGGGAGAAGAAGCTGTTCCATGTCCCATAACAGGTTTTACTGACCTTCACCAGATCTTTCCCTCTTCTACTCTTTCCTCTGAGACAAGGCACTCAGAGTTGTGCATGTATAGTGCAGACGTGGTGTGCTTGGAGTGCAGGCAGCACCTTGGCACTTCCAGCTCAATCCCCTTACTGACAGGACATCCCGTCACATTTTTGACTGCAGCAGAGCTCACAATGAGGGCAGAGCAAAATGAGATTGAAACACTGCCATGTCCAGTCAATACCACCCAGCATTCAGCTATGTGCTGCTGTAATCTCCTGCAGGTTCTGAGCCTTGGCTGGCCAGATTAATGGACAGAAGGGGGGAAGATGAGTCCAGGAGGAAAAGCTGCTGAGGGCTATGGAGCCTCTGCTTGCCCATATCACTTTACCCGCTGCCAGCACTGCCTGGCAAGGTTTTCCACTGTGTACCTTTATCACAAGAACAGGAAAAGGAAAGTGATAAATGCTGACTTCCTTACATCACTTTCCACAGCTGGACTGCCCACTTGTGTGGCCCGCCAACCCCTCATGGAATCATAGAATCACAGAATGGTTTGGGTTGGAAGGGACCTTAAATATCACCTAGTTCCAACCCCCCTCTAGTTCTACCTCCCACTAGACCAGGTTGATCCAAACCCCACCCAATTTGTCCATCAACACTTCCAGGGAGGTGGCATCCACAACCTCCCTGGGCAACCTGTTCCAGTGCTTTACTATCTTCACAGTAAAGGACTTCTTCCTAATATCCTGTCTAAATCACCTTCCTTTAGTTTGAAACCATTCCCCCTTGCCCTATCACTCCATGCCTTTGTAAAAAGTCCCTCTCCAGCTTTGCTGTAGGCCCCCTTCAGATACTGGAAGGTGCTTTAAGGTCTCCCTGGAGCCTTCTCCAGGCTGAACACCCCCAACTTTCTCAGCCTCTCTTCACAGGAGAGGTGCTCCAGCCCCCTGATCATCTTTTTGGCCCTCTTCTGGACTCACTCAAAAAGTTCTATGTCCTTCTTATGTTGAGGACTTCTGAACTGGACACAGTGCTCCAGACAGGGGTCTCACAAGAGTGGAGAATCACAGGAATCCAGCCACCACCCTCCAAACCACGGGAATCCAACCTCAGCACTGCTGTTGCTCCGGAGGTGTTCCAGCTCATTTCCCACCCTCTGGCTAAGCCAGCAGCATGACTGCTAATCCGAGCAGTGTATGAAGCAGCAGCACGGCACCCTTTGGCCCACCTCCCATAGCAGAGGCCCTCCTCTACCCCTCCTTATACTGTCACTTCATGTAAAGGCTGAGCCACCCCTGTGAAAACCCTGCAGGCTGTTGGGATGTTGTAGCTGAACCAGGGCAGCCCACCCACAGAACACAGAGCAGGAGGACTGATTCCAGACAGAGTTTCTGGGCTATTCCTCACAGCCATCACTCCCTGCACAGCACCCAGGTCTGGGGAGGCAGGACAGGAGGGATGTGCCACATAGGTAGAGGTGGCAGCAGCAGCACTGCTGCAGTGCAGGCAAGCCAGGCAGCCCTGCCTACCTGCCCATGGCTCATCCCACATAATTAACCCCCACACTTCTGCATTTTCCATGTGATGCTACTATCAGTTCCATAAACAAACCCATCCTGGACAGCAGCTACCAGTCCAACCAAGCTGACACCCAACCCAAATGTCAATGGCTGTTAAGAGCAGAAACATTCCCCAGTTTTCAACTGTGCTCAGTCTCAAATCAGAACAGGGGAAAGCTACTAGTAAGAAGGAGAGTATCCCACTTTCACATCTCCTCAAGTAAGAGCATATTACTCACCTCTCCAGGTAGCACTGCGCTGGGCCAGAATGCTCAAACCATGGTGCCTCCTGAAGTTTTGCAGGATCCTTTGGCCAGAGCTGCTGGCTGTGATTTGGGGTCATGGGGCAGAGGGGAAAAAGAGGTGGAGAAAGCGTTTTGCACTTTGAGAAAATCCTTTTAATCAGGATGGCAGAGACAAGAACAAACAACTGCTTACCCTCAAGTTTTGGGTGCCTCTCATTATAATGAAATGGGTCTCACCCTCTTTCTGCAGCCACTTGTCATGGCAGAGCACTTGACTGCAGACACATGTGGGTTATGCCTTGCACTGAAATGGCCTCAAAGGCAGCCTTGATGTGAAAACATGCAACTTTGTCATCAAAACCCAGAGAGAAAACAACAGGTACCAACACCAATCCGTTCTCTTGCTTTATTTGAAAGCGCAGTCAGATAACAAAGTGCAGAAAATAAAATCCGCCCGTGACGCCAGAAGTCTGGTTGTGTGTTTAGAGGAATAAAAAAGAGCAGACAAAAATGAAAATAACCAATCTGATGTTCCAATACAGTGACAGCAAAATGTCCCCTGGTGTTTAGTGCAGCCAGTAAGCTAGGTTCTTTACTGCTTCATAACACAGTGTTATACATCGACAACATATTAACTCAGCAACACCACGTGAGGACTTACACAGTTATTTACAGGTTCACTTCATAAATTTTCTCTTACATTGTTGATAGCAGTTCCAGGATATTGCACTTACACACAGTGTGTTGGAAACATTTATGGACACTAACAATTGAATTTCATGTTGTGAATTACAAGACTGTAGCAGTTCATGAATTCTGCCACCTCTCTTACCTCTGAGGTTCATTAATAATTGTAGTCAGACCATCCATGACACTTTGAGATTCAATATATGGAAAAAAGGCAGTAGTACCTATTCTAGAAAGTTCTGTATTAATTTCTTAGAGCTGTATACAGCTTTGAATGTTGTTTACAACACCAACATGCTAATATTGATACTTCAGCTGTGCAGTCCAGTAGGTCACTGGGAAAATGAAGCGCATTAAAAAGAGTATAATGAAGCAGAACATGGAGGTAGCTGAAAGCACTCAGTTAAAGGAACAAAGTGGCATTCAGCCTTCCCTGCCTCTATGCTACTGGCCACGTTAAATGCTTACTGCAGTGGATACCTCCTCTCAGTGAGAGGGACCCACTTAGCTCAAGGTGTCTAAGTCAGAGCTGGAGAACTAGCCCCTAGAATACATCTGGCAATTCTTGTGTCAAGCTTGCTTCCATAAAGCTGAAAAGACACTTCCTCATTTTATTTATATCACAGTTTCAGAGCATGGCCAGTCCCCTGATTTCAGTGAGGTTGCTCCTGACTTATCCCATCTCTGAGAGAGAAGCCCAGCCCCTGCCTACCTTCCCTCTTCTCTATGACCCCAGACCATACCCTCTTTGTAAACCAGGTGCAACTCCAGCAAGGCTGGTAAGGCTGCTGTGGTGGAAAACATGCAAGACAAATAGGAAATACATGACCCTTCTTACATTAGAAACTGGAAGTAGATATGGATCACAGACTTCTAAAGAGGTGTGTACATATTTTCAGCAAGAAGGAATCTGATCCAGTAAACAGAAGAGGAAAGAGCTAGCTAATACGTGCCTGTGATTTCTTGCTCTACAATAGTAAGTATAGTTCAGTATCGGGACATTAAATGTGAATACAATTATGCTGCCAACAAACTGAAACAATAAATATAGCACATACACTAAAAATTACACTTGAAATAATTTCTTAGTAAGACACACCTTCAGTAGGAAGAATATCTTTCTATACAATTAATACACCTGAGCTTTGAGATGACAATCATATTTTGGTTATTTTGGGTCGGTGTCACTAAGAATCTATTGATCTTTGTAAATTTAACTCTATTAGAAATATAATACCTAAGAATGAAAATGTAGATCACAAACCACTAAAAAATGTTTTTCTAAAGGTAATTTTTTCTTATCGTCTCCCTGTGGTTATTTGGTATATTTTAATTTAATCACTTTGAGATTCCAGATTTATTATCATATACTTAAAAGTTCAATAACATAACTGAAAATGTTTTATTCCAATAAATTCTCCAAGGCAGAAATTACAGCACTTTATTTCATCTTGAACTGCAAGTGTTGCAAAATGATACCTCTCTGAAATCTCATCTAATAACGGAGAAAGCAAAGCTACTTCTTTCATAACGAAGTTTAACTTGGCATCTATACATGCCACTGCATTGCACCAAGTTTGGATTTTGAAACAACTTCATTAGAAGTGAAGTTTCACTGGGTGATATGTCTTTTAAAGCAGGTTTCAGTGCACATAATCTAGCTATCCTTACAGACAGGTCAGCACTCATTTCCCCACCAATAAAAATAGGTCCAAAAGTGAGATACTACCAAAATCTGAATTAGGAATTTTTCAGAAAATCATATACCAGGGCTCAAAATGACCATTTAGAAGTATTTCCAGTTGTAAATAATTTCTACTAGTAGATTAGCTAATCTGTTCTTGAGTATCTGATAAATCATGCCCTAACTTCTCCCCTTGAGATCTCTTCCACAGCCTGATCATTCCTCTAGTTCAGAGTGCCTCATCTCAGCTTTTTCTGCCTTAGCTTCCAGTTTTGATTTATTTTATCACCTTCTGAGACTGTGAATAATTCCCTTCCTTCATTTACATTATTATTAGCTTAAAGCTATTTATAGACTGATATAATTTAGTCTTAGACTTTTCTAGGCTACTTAACTTAATCCTGCTATCTTCTCTTCTAAACTTCCATTTCTTATACATGATTACTTTTTGTCTTGCCTGTTACACTTTCCCTTAGTTTAATCTAAAGCTTTCCTTAGCTTTGTGGACCAGAACTGTAGGCAGACAGGCAGATTCTCTACACACTGATCAACCTAAGATAGTGATTTGTAATTCAGGATCAAGGATGTTCAGGTGCTTCAGAGGAACACTTTTGGGTGTCACAAATTAACTCCATGAATGCAAAACCCTACAGAAAGATCCTTTTCTTGATATGCAATATTGGTGCAGAAAGAGCATGACTTTCACACCAGCCTCTGATTTTAGGATGCTAAACCTCTGTGTAGCCTCTTTTACAAAAAAAACCCAAAACCTTCACAGCTCTATTTTCAGATCTATTTTCTACACATATCTATTTTCTAAATGTTTAATATTTTCACTAATTTAGTGCTTGACTCAACATACGACTCACTGCACCCACCATCTATGACTCAAATATGTTCTGTGCAACAGTCAGTTTTTGGTCAGTGCACTGTCTACCTGATATTTCACAAGATTCTTTGTCATTTTACACGAAGATTAGGATATTTATTCTCAAAATTTCCTTTAGATGCTAGGTCCAAAGTACAGACCAATGGTCTATCTTACTGACTCAGGGAACCTACTAAGCCTTTGTTATTTATTAGCATCTTTCATCCAGATGTTGCACAGTTACCTGATTCGATACTGAATGTTTCTCTCAGAATAGATCTCTAACAAAGTAGGTGGCAGTTTTCTAGGGTTTCCTTCTCTATTCACTTGAGACACAAAACTACAGTCAGTGACTGATACAGGCATATTATACATGAATGGTGAAGAATCCTTTCAGTTCAGAAGCAATGAAAGCATGAAAACGTGTAAACTAAGCCTTCTATTTCAAAAGATTTTGTTCTGACCTATAGGTCCAAGAACTGTTCCACCAGCTACAAAAGAAAACAGAGACACAGCTGAAGAAGTGAAGATCATGCTGGGCAGTTACAGAAATAACCCTATCGCTCCATCTGCTCTGTACCAAATAAAGGGGAATACAAGTAATTCTGAAAAACAAAGCATGGAAATAAAGGGAAGGTCAGTATGGGATGCACAATGGCTCAAGAACATATGTAAACATGGTGATGATAAAGACCTTTTCCCTTCATTGCAATGCTCTAAGCTCAGCAACAGCTCTCCAGAAATTCTAGTGCCGGGTGGCTAAGGGTTCTTCCTTGGGGCTGGAGAACTACAAAGACTTATGAAACTTGGAAAGATGCAAACAAGGAGGAAACCAGCCAATCATCCATCTGCCCTGGGAGGGGAGAGGGAGAGAAATGAGTGTTGTGGTATACGTTATTTATTAAGATTTTCTTACCCAGGGCAAGACTCATATGAGAATCTCTGAGCTGAGAAATATAACTAAAAAGATGTCAAAGCAGCTTTCCTGAGAGATGCAGACTGACGTGTCTGAAACTTCCCTAGTGGGAAGGAAAGGTAAAAACACAATCATAAAATGAATAATGTAAAATTACAGATGAACTAAGAGCCTAGTCAGTTAAGAGCAATTCAGATTTATTCTCATGACCAAGACCACCCTTCACACTGGAGGTGGGACTTCCTCCAAAAGACGTTGTCCATATCTGGTCATTCAAGCGAAAAGTTCCACCAAATAAACCAGTCCACTAGCATTGTGCCTGCCAATTCATTAATCATGCTCTCTTCATGTGAAGACACATCCATTTTCTCTTTCCCTTTGGATGCCATGAGGCCAAAAATCTGCTGGATGTGATATTGCACTGTAGATCATAAATATTTTTAACAAATCACTTTTTGGGTTTTCATTATTATTATTATTAATAATAATAATGATAATGGTATAGAAATAAGTTTTGCTACAGCTGCATTCCACTCTCTACCGTCTTCCAAAATCTCAACCATAACTTTAAATTTTAGTGCTTTTTTCAATTTCTGTCATAAAAGTTTGCTTAATTCCCCTATTTCAAGCACTGTAAATCTTGATAGTTCTACATTGTCAACAGATTTCAAAGCCTGTGGAAAAATGTTTATAGGCATTCTTCATCTATTACTGAAAATGACCAAATTAAAACTCTTTATATCAACAATCAACTGTCTGTAACCTTGAAATACAGTGTAGTGGCTTAATCTCAATGTGACAATCTTACTGTCAAGGTCAGCTCATTATCTAAACAATGTCTTAACTTATGTCAATTATTTTCTTTAAGCCACTGACAGTGAATTCAGGTAATATTTTGCTTTTTGGCAGCTCAGTCGGACTGTGTATAGGATACATGACCACGAGCCAGCAATGTGCCCTTGTGGCCAAGAAGGCAAATGGCATCCTGGGGTGCATTAGAAGGGGGGTGGTTAGTAGGTCAAGAGAGGTTCTCCTCCCCCTCTATTCTGCCCTAGTGAGGCCACATCTGGAGTATTGTGTCCAGTTCTGGGCCCCACAGTTCAGGAAGGACATGGAACTGCTTGAGAGAGTCCAGCGCAGAGCCACTAAGATGATTAAGGGAGTGGAACATCTCCCTTATGAGGAAAGGCTGAGGAAGCTGGGTCTCTTTAGCTTGGAGAAAAGGAGACTGAGGGGTGACCTCATCCATGTTTACAAATATGTAAAGGGTGAGGGTCAGGACGATGGAGCCAAGCTTTTTACAGTGACGACCAATGATAGGACAAGGGGCAATGGTTTTAAACTGGAGCATAGGAGGTTCCATGTAAATATCAGGAAGAACTTTTTCACTGTGAGAGTGACAGAGCACTGGAACAGGCTGCCCAGAGAGGTTGTGGAGTCTCCTTCACTGGAGACATTCAAAACCCGCCTGGATGCGTTCCTGTGTGATGTACTCTAGGTGACCCTGCTCTGGCAGGGGGGTTGGACTAGATGATCCTTCGAGGTCCCTTCCAACCCTAGAATTCTGTGATTCTGTGATTCTGTGATACATAACAAGAGATTCTCATTTATAGCTATTATTCTTGATGGCACTATTTTCATTGAAAAATATTTGGCTTAATGTTAATACATAAAATGAGGAACTTTCTTAATATAACAAGGAGGCTGAAATATTGAAAATGCAACAAAGAAGTCTTCCTTCAGAGTCATATTCCTTACTCATTCATCACATTTAGTAGGTTTTATTTTGTTGATGCTTTGGCTAAGATCAGGTCACAAAATAACCTGTGTTTGAATTTTGCAAAACATCAAAAGATTTCTTGAACAGAATGTGAGAGATTCACTATCTTTTGGTTACCTCAGACTGAAGTTGTATGTTTCAGTTTTAGATAAGTATCAATTATCAGACATAACACATGGAGAGGACAAAACTCTGTCCTGAGTACCAATGGCAAATGATTACCCTTTGAACCATCAGGCTACAGTTTTCAATTCAGTTCAAAGTTGACCTAGAAAATTTGAATCCATAATAAGGCCCGTCTTCCTCTACCACTGTGATCCCACAGCATGAACTAATTGTATGATCTGCTTTATACAGGTGCATCAGGTGCTCCAGTTCTCTTTTAGCATTGAATCTGATGAGACCCATGAGCTCTTAGGTTCAGATTCTGCATTTAAATTATAGTCCTGCATGCTTGAATGTTTACATCTTGCTTGATTCAGGAAAACATCTTTCACTTGAACACATGCTCAGTATAAACAAGTCTCTAACTTTTGCTCAAATTGGTGTCCTAGCATTTCTTATACAACAAGGTACTATTCAGTAGCAGTAATACTGTTGAGTTAAAACAAATATAATTATGGCACTGAATAAAAAATATATCTTTAAATAAATCATATGAAACATGTTTATCATGATTCCAGAAGTTCATATTTAGAGTTTACTAAAACTTTTACCTATTTAACATATGTATCTAGTACATTTCCTATAATGAAATCCAAAAATATTTTAGTCTTTAGTAATATAAAATTCAGTCCTACCAGAAGTATGTATCCATTCCTGGGATGACTCAGTGCAATTTTGAAGAGACTACAAAATATTAAAAAAATAAAAAGAAAAGCTTCCCCAATTCAAACTACAAGAAGAGTTCCTGCACAAACTATGAATTGATCAGTCCTGAAATCTGGCCAGACTCATGAGTAACTCCTTCAGTCTTACCAGCAGCTCTGCTCCAACTAATCTGAGTTTATAGGGCCACAGTACTTCTGCCTTACATCAAACCTTACTTACTTAAAACATCTATAGATACCAATCAAAGCTGCCTGGATGAAGAAATGAACATTGGTAATGGATTCATAACCAAATTTGGAAATATTGTAAAGCGTGCCTCCTGCTCCGGATCAATTCTTGGACATAACTTGCAACCATAGTCAAGAAATGAACTGGCCTTATACTGAAATGTCCATAGAAGTAAGAGAACTCAACTTCATGGGAAAAATTAGTGCAAAACATTGTATAGGTAACATGGCAACTCTTTGTACCTCTGTGAGTCCTCCAAGTATCTCTTCAAGCTTCTTTTGATAAAATATTGCAGATGAGGAAACAATACTTTCTTCTACTCAGCTTAGGAAATTCAACAAAAATCAATTTCTGCTACATTGTCTGAAAATCATTTGAGAAAACAGCGACTGTTTGCCCTGCAGAATGGGAGTGCTGGGACATGCCAATAAACCTCAGAGTACCTTAAACCTTTATGATATGATTGTATAAAACATGATTAACATCACTACAGATCAGCTACAAAAGAAGTCCAGTTCAATAGGTCAGGGAATACATGTTAAATATGATTATGAAATAACAGTATAATAAAAAGCATCATTAACTGTTAAGCAGGAAAACAACTGAAACTCTTTCATAAATGCTTTCTTTCTTTAAAAGAACAATTCAGAGAAAAACTTTAACCCTCGTAACTTTCTCTTTTTTAATGAACAACCAACACAAATCTTTGTGAGTCTTTGATTTGCAATTCACTTATTTTTTAAACTACCATATTTTTCCCAAATAAATGACATACAAACATCAAAATCAGTATTTTAAGCATTAAAAATCTGTTTATACTGGACTGGTAATTTTTGTTCTGCAGCAATGCCTCTACCTTAAGGTAAATAAAAAAAAAAATAAAAAAAGGAAAAGGAGATAAAGGGATTCATTATGGCTCACATCCAACGCAACTGTTTTGGCTGCCTTACTCCGCAGGTCTTTTCAAGGCACATAATTTTCCTATTGCGTGTATTAGGAACTTACAAGCTTTGTCTTAGTAGGGCTGTCGTTCTCTTAAATCTTTCTTAATCCTCATCTTTCTAGGGCTTAGTGTTTAAAATTGAATGCAAATGTATTTGAGAAAAACTTCTCTGTTACCTATTCTGTAACCTTTCTCATGAACTCACCAGTTTTGACTCTGGTTTCATGTTTAGGATTGAGGAAGGATTTGTCATTTTGTATTAAATAGTGATCTCATAAAGAATGGTGAAATGTACAATGTATGGTGAAAAAGGTCATTTAGCAATCAAGAAGTCAAACCCATTTGCTTATTGCCATGACATTTCATTGTAATTTTGTCCAGAGAATAAAGATGTACAAACTATTGCTTTGCTCAGTTTGGCTTGTATGGGGCTGTCTTGATTTAGGTTTTGCTTTTTTGTTACAAAGCCATTCATTATTCCAAATTGTTTAAATGAAACTAGCATTTGAGCAAAATACGTTCCCCCTCTCACTCACAGATACTGACCATCTGTGGTGTATGTGTGACATTTCAGATCTTGTGTTGACTAAAAAGTATATTTTTTCATATTGAAGGACTGAAGTAAAAGTGGTTTTAAGGTAGCTTATAGTCATATGAGTTGGAGAGCTATTCACAAGAGATAAGCAGTGGGCTAATGTTTCTCCGATGGGTGTTTTGGAGCCCTGATAAGTAAAGCTCCAACTCTGATTTGTCCTCTAAGGAACCCCTTGTCTCCTGCTCCAGTTCTCCAGTGACTACAGTAGGAATCTAAGGAGATTGGCTTTAGCAAACTAAAACTGGCATTTGTGAATACTTCCCTTTCCATGAAGGAAAATATAGTCCAAATTACCACTTCTGTTAGTGCTAAAAAAAATAAAAATAAAATATTTTAAAGACTGAAGTGAATAAAAAATTTAAAATATATGATTCTTCTTTGTTTCTTCTTCCTCTGAGTACTTAAAACATTTGCCCAGCTCTAATTACACTATTTTATTCAACACGGAAAGAAGTACATTGTACATAGGACTAGGGAGTAAAATAAAACTGTCATCATGTTTTAATTTATTTACAGAAAGAGGAACTTGAGCCAGCATGATTGTTATCAAGCTTTCTTTTGCTGTATGTGAAATGAGCCTTCATACTTGCAGTTGGGTTTCGTTCATCACCACTGAGTCTCTGTGTGCAGATATGGTATACATCCTATGGGAAGGAGAAAGCACAACAATCGTTTGGTTTGTACCAACACTTGACAGTTAAGTTCCTAATTCTGGGAAGTGATTTTTCCGGATAATTTTATTCACTGCACAGGCCTAGGAAAGCCAATTTGCATTCAGCATAAGGATCTGGGTGAAGCCTCCTTCCTCCTTCGGAGTGATAACATGGAGGTCAAACACAACTCCAGCCTCTCAAGATTCACTGCTACTTCAGATTTGTCTCCCATTTGCCTAAAACTGCAGATGGGTTTTTGATAAACTATAAATTCAGCACCTCAAACACATATATATATGTAATTATATACATTATATATATTAATAATTTATATATTATATAATTTATATATATGATATATAAACTCTGTATGTTTTGTGGATGAAATAAATCTGAGTGTAAGATTACAGAATAATCTGCTAAAGGAAGCTGTGAAAGCTCGAGATATTGACTCACTCTATGAACAATACATTTTAAAATGCTGGAATTTGTAAGGGAATAATATGAATGGTGAAATGGGCCTTCATGCCTCTAGCAAATACATACTGAGGTGCACATGTTCTAGGTTTTGGAAGCAAATTACTCTACCGGAATTCTATGGATTCACAGTCACTAATATGTGGTAGAGCATTTGTGGCCTTTATGTCAGTCTACACTGTCAGATTAACATCAGTCATTGTCTCGTTGTTCAGTCACAGATGTAAGATACTTGTTGACATAAAACAGAATTAGAAGTATTTTTCCTTCAAGTGCACAACTAGTGTTTCCAGGAACTCTGCTGGTGGTCAGCACAGATTTTGCCAACAAGATGCAAATGGAAAAGAAACCTATTTATGAGACCTTATTATACTTTGATTTGTTTGGTTTGGGTTTTTTTGGTGTGAGTGGTACCTACAGGGTGATTAGGGAACTATTGTCTAATTCTGTAGCTGAAAGGCATAGTATTAACAGGTTAATTATATAAGGAATTAACACAATTCTCTTCCATTTACTTCACTGGCAATGGAAATCATTGCATTCTGGAGCTGACCCATAGAATGACAGGAAAGAAAAGGAATGGGAGGACAGGACAGATCCAAAACCCACTAAAATGAATGGGACTTTCTTCCAACTACATCAATGGAGTTGCAGCTGGATCTAAAAATAAGAACTATCTCCTTGCTTCTCTTTTTACACCTAGAGCCACTTTTTCCATGGCAAACAAGACCCTGAAAAGATCATGGTCAAAAACAAGAAATAAGATTCAAAGAGGTGGGATTCCTGGTATTTCTTATTTTGGTACTTTTTTTGAATATTGTATACTTAAAGCTATCCTACTTCTTAAAGAAGAAATTACCTTGATTTCTTCAAAGAGCTCTTCTTCTGTAGTGTCTTCAATCCACCGGACCGGCAACAGGCGAACTTGCAATCAATGACCTGGTAAATAATTGGGTTGTACATGGCTGCTGACTTTGCAAGTAAAGTCGGCACCACTGAAAACTGAATGGGGACTGAATCTGGCTGTCCAAAGGCTGACCACACCGAGACCACGGCATAAGGGATCCAGGCGATGAGGAACCCTGCACAGATCAACATTGCCACCTTGTGAGAGGAAGAGAGGAAAGAGAGAAAGAGGTTAGCCTAGAAGAGTTAACACAGCACAGAGTTAGGCAGAATGCAAGGGAACATGTCACGGAATGGAAAAGAAAAATGCTAATGCTTCAGATAAATTTCTAATATGAACAAAGGCCAACACGCATTTCTCTTCCCTTTATCTGGCACCTGGTTTTCTTTGACCTAACACAGAGTCGTTAATAAGTCTGTTATTACAGACTTTTAAAAATGCTCTAAGATTGGCTAAACAGGAAGAAACTAAATGAGATCTCAGAAAACAATAATTCTCTTATATTAAATTTTAATAATTTAAGGAGGAGAGCCCTTTCAAAACACACAGAGCTTTGAAAGTTTTTTAAAATCTTTGTGAGATCTTTGAAATGAACACAGGTTGAACTGGAAACTTTTCCAACAGGATTTCTCTTTTTTGGTTGTTTTTTGTTCATTTGTTTTTATGTTTTTTTTTTCTTGCTTATCTGTGGAGCCTCTTACTAAAAGTGAGTCTGTGTGATTCTGTGTGAGTCTCTTCCAACCACATATTCCTCAGATTGTCAAAGAGAAACCCAGACTCTTTTCTGTTCCAGAGTGAAGAAGCATGCACTGGGGAAAACAAAACAAAACAAAACAAATTATTAAGTGCAAGTCTTCCAGAATCTGGGTCCTTTGAAATCAGATTCCTTAAGTTCATAAAATCAAAGTCCTTGAAGACCTACCCAGGACTGAATTAGGTCCTCATGAAGTGTGGGAGTGGGGGACTCTGAGTGTCTCCATAGGTGAGTTTGTTCAGGAAGGTATATTGCTGTGTATATCTACTATAGCGCCATCTTCTGTATCACCCAGTACCAGGCAGCAAAGCAAAAGCAAAGGAAATTTGCAACAGAAGAAAAGAGTTTTCAACACCCTGGTCTAATGCAGGGCTGCTTCCTCTCTTGCAGACTGTGCTGATGTCCCACAGAGAAGGCATCAAAACCCAGTGGGACCAATAACCTGCCACGAGGATGGCTAACAGGAGGAAGGAGAAGAGTTTTGATAAACTAGGTCTGTCTTCTGCCTGCACTCAGGAGCAGGGCTATGGCCTGTCTTCTGCTGGAAAAATGCCAACCATTTGAATCCCTTCCTTTCAAGACAAATATAGAAAAAGTGAGCATAAAGTCATTTAATAAAGCATGAGCTGTCAAGTCTCTGGGTATATTCACTCCAACAGATAAAAAATGTCTCTATTAGCATGAATAAGCCAGAATTGAAACTATTGGCAATTTAATTGAGAGTGAGAATGCTAGTACAATGTCTAGTTTTCTTTCTCCTAACCCTGTAGTGGGCTTGCACAGCAAGGTTTTGGTAGTGGAGGGGGTACAGGGGTAGCTCCTGTGAGACACTGCCGGAAGCTTCTGATAGATATGTCTGATGGAGACAATGCCAGTCAGCTCCAAGATAGACCTGCCACTGGCCAAGGCCAAGATCATCAGAGACGGTGGTAACACCTCTGGGACAACATATTTAAGAAGGGAGCAAAAAACTGCTGCGCAACAGCGGCTGGAAGAGAGGAGTGAGAATATGTGAGAGGAACAACTCTGCAGACACCAAGGGCAGTGAAGAAGGAGAGGCAGGAGGTGCTTCAGGTGACAGAGCAGAGATTCCCCTGCAGCCCATGGTGAAGACCATGGTGAGGCAGGCTGTCTGCCTGCAGTCCATGGAGGTCCCTGGTGGAGCAGATATCCCCTGCAGCCTGTGGAGGACCCCACACTGGAGCAGGTGAATGTGTCCAAAAGAAGCTGTGCCCCCATGGGAAGCAGGCTCCTGGCAGGACCTGTAGACCCATGGGGAACCCTGCTGGAGCAATCTGTTGCTGAAGGACTGCACTCCATGAAAGGGACCCACATTGGAGCAATTCATGAAGAACTGCAGCCCATGAGGACTCATATTGGAGAAGTTCATAGAGGACTATCTCTCATGGGAGGGATCCCACTCTGGAGCAGGGGAAGAATGTGGGGAGTCCTCCTCCTGAGGAGGAAGGAGCAGCAGAGACAATGTGTGATGAACTGACCACAATCTCTATTTCCTAGCCCCCTGTGTAGCTCAGGCAGAGGAGGTAGAGAAGTGGGGAGTGAAGCTGAGCAAGGGAGGAAGGCGCTTTAAGATATGGTTTTGTTTCTCTCCTCTGTTCAGCTGAGGAGGGGAATGATAGAGCAGCTTGGTGGGTATCTGACATCTAGCCATGGTCAACCCACCACAAACCCATAGCATGGATTTTGTACTCCATTAGAATCTCTAGATGCTCTAAAGAGCAAATTTCTACCAAATGTTTAGATTGCATTCTTGGTAAATGAGAAAAAGACTTCCTTATAACAAGAGGAACTGTAGCCATAAAAATGTTTAATATAAATATTAAAGAAATATTATTTGGTGCCAATATTTGTGATTTATATACTTTACCTGAACCAGCCTGTCTGCTTTCAGTCAGAGCCTGATATAACTTCAAGTGACATCATGAAATAATATATCCTGAAGAACATATGCCTTTATACTGCTGCCGTTGACAGGCAATCACTGCATCCAGAGTGGTAGTAGTACATGTGCACTCATTCAGAATAAAGCAATTAGCAGGATTACACCAAAAAATCATGAGAAAGCCCAAGGCTTTTGGATATCACATAACCTTTTGTGGAGCCTTTGGTTCCACATCCTGGTGGTAATATTATTTTAAGGGAATCTTCATTCTTTTATGTTTTTTTTTTGTTGCCTGTCACTGAAGAAACACTGTGTGGGAGCTGAGGATCTCAAACACAGCCTGTTTGTTATAAATTGAGATGTGGAGTTAAATGGGTTATGATGAAGACTCATTTTCCATATTTATATATATCCCAACACTATATTCTCCACTGTAGATCCAAGACAGAAGGGACAATTACCAGCGATACGACTCAGATCACACTGAAATTTTACATCATCCCTCCAATATGGCAAAAAACAAAAGTTTCCATTGTTCACCAAAGGAAAGGTATTGAATAACCACAAAACAGCACCGTACTGAAGCATCCCTTTTTAAAGGCAAGTACAGTTTTGCCAGCTGTATCAGCAGCACTGGGCATACAGGTATCTAGCTGAGCTTCTCTGATGTGTTTACACATAATGTCACTTATTGCTGTATATTATATAACTTTCAGCTTATCTCCCCAAAAAAGTAATAAAGTCTGATCAGCCGAACAAAAGATGCTGCTTGTCTCCCTCTTGGCATGGCTTACAGGGGCTGGTGAATCTTCTACAACTAAGGAATCTGGTTGTGTTCAGTACAAGTTTTTATTTCGAGAGATTTCCTGGTACAATAACTGCTATCAGCAAGGATCATGACTGCCACATTGCCAGATAGAAAATAGATTCAGTCAGAAAAGGAAAACAGGATATGGTTTGAGATTAATTTTATCGCTTGAGTGCATTTTTATCAGCCTCTCATTGTTGAACCTAAATGATAAATTATTGGCATAAAAATAATTGCAATGTCACAGGAGTTATTTTGGTTTATATCTTCATTAACAGAGGAACGTAAACTGTCTGAAAGTTTTATCTCCCTGCTACAATAATCTGCATTTTATTTGTTTTCATATTATAATTCCTGTGCAGTTCCTCTTTACAACAGTTTCTGAAAGCAAAGGGGCTTTATGATGGGGAGCAGGGGCATGGGGAGATGATACTACTGTGTAATGTCACACAGGAAGGCTGTGGCAGAGCTTCAAAGCCAATCACAGTCTCAGGGACTCAAGTGGCCTAACCACAAAATTATGTTTTAACTCCTGTCTTTTCCCAGCTTGACAGTAACAGAGGAGAAAGCTGGAAGCCCCTTCAGAGCATCATACTATCACTCAGCATAGGAAAGCACATGGTTGAAGTTCTACAAGCCTATTTTTACAACCCAACAAAACAAACAGAGTTAAATCTTCCGACCTACCTTGGTCAGCTTCATTTCAAGTATGTGGCTGTTCTGAATCCTGGTATCATAGTGAGCAACCTCTTTGGTGGATGATTTGACTTTTAAAATGATTTTGACGTAGGAAAACACAATCACCGCAGTTGGGAACAGGAGGCAAAAGAAAAGAATACTCAGAATAAAAGCCTGTCCAGCCACTGACGCCTGTGCCAGCCACCAGTCCAGAGTGCAGGAGGTCCCAAAGGGCTCAGGGGCATAGCTCCCCACACCGGCAAAAGGCACTGTAGCCCAGAAGGTAGCGTAGGCCCAGATCATTGCCAGACAGATAAATGCATGATGTCTCTTAAGCCAGGTACCTGGAAGATAATTCAAGAGTTACAACCTCAGGTCCATATGTATTTGGCACAATTTAAAATGTCATTCTGTACATGCAGTCACAGTTTTCTTGGCTGTTTGACAGCAACTGCTATAGGGTTTATCTTGCCTCCTTCCAGCCATCTCTAGTGGCCCCTGAGCTAAACCACCCCAGCTGGCATTGTACCTCATGGAGAAGTGCACACTCAGAGGGAGGGCTCCACCTGACTTTATTTCAGATCTTTTCTTTAGGCTGTTATGGTTTACAACCTAGAAGAGTTCATAAAAAGCCATCCAAATTGCTAGCTCAACAATGATTGTGGAAATCTTGTCTAGTAATTTTGAAATGCTCTGTAAAGATGAATTCATAGTATATGGTTAGATGAGATGGACGTTCACTCCACATGAAAGACTAAGTGTTTAATCCAGCCTTCCATTGTTCAGTATGAAGGCTCACTAGCTGCAACTGTATGATAGAACTCACGCTATTTCCTGTTCCTCCTGTCACATATTAACTGGCTCAAGTGTGATTTCAGGAAGCTTCTCAACACACATCAACCCAAGTGACTGAAAGACAAGGCTTTACAGAGAAAATAACATATCCAAGATTTATTTTTAGCTTGTCATTCTATTCCAGTATAGTAGATCACCATGTGCACACTGTCAGAAATATTCATAATTGGTGTTTTCATGTATCTTTGCCCATTTTTTTATTAAATGCTAATGGCATGCCTGGAGTTGTGGAATGGAATATTGCCTCTCTGCTTATCTTGCATACAACTCTAATTCAGCTAGTAAAACTTCAGTTTACAAGCTTTCCATCATTACCTATATTCAACATGTTGGATTCAGGCAAGACTAACAAGTTAAAACCTATGATTTATGCAGAAACTCAGACTATGGTATTGTAACAGCTCCTTCCACCTTGGAAGCTCTAATCTGTTGTTACTCTCCATCCACTGACACTGAGGAGCTTTCTGCAGGGTTTTAAAGTGACTTCCACTGGAACAGGTTACCCAGGGAGGTTGTGGATGCCCCTTCCCTGGCAGTGTTGAAGGCCAAGTTGGATGAGCAACCTGGCCTAGTGTGAGGTGTCCCTGCCCATGGCAAGGGGTTGGGACTGGATGAGCTTTAAGGTCCCTTCCAACCCAAATCATTCTATGATTCTATGACTTAAAACCAAAGCAAATGTACAGAAAATGACTGTTACCCACCTAGACTGAACATGCTAAATATGTAAATCTGTTATTTAGTATGGACAACCCTGATCAGATAGCCCTTGAGGAAAAGGGGTTTTGAAGTGTTCTGTCTCTCTTGAAATAAGATGTCATACTCAATACCACAGCTCACAGCAGGAATGCAGCCAGCCATGAAATGTTTACTTCGGCCCACCAAGTCTGTGAAAAATTGTCTATGATTTGCATTGCCACTGAATTATTTTGATAAGACTTTTATAGAAAGAACTGAAATATTAGTTAATGTGAATGATGTATTTAAAACTCAGCTAAGGAGAACTTCCCTGCACTCACATTTCAGTTAAAAATATGGACATGCCAGGATCTATGATAGAAGAGCTTTGTGCAGTACTACAATTTATGATTGATAGCTTGCTCAGCTATTGGACAGACCAGCTTACTTACACTTTCTAGATGCAAACATTTCTTATAACTCAACATTACATGACTGATAATATATATCATTATAATACTCTCTGTTCTATGTCCCTCAAGTCACATGGGCAAGGTATTTCTTATATGCAAAGTCACCTTGAGTATTCCCTGTATTTTGCTGGGGAGTTAGTACCTTCCAATGCAAGAAAAACATCTTTTCCAAACTGTGAAAACATCTTTTAACTGGAAAGAATTAAGCATATAATACACCTTATTCAAAATGTATAAGATATTGATGAACATCATGATAACATCTTTCATTGCTAAATTAATTTCATCCTCTCAGGTTCTGTCTCCATGTTAGAGAGATGATATCACATTTATTATGAACTATTGCACATCAAAATCTTTTAGATGTTTTAAATAGCTTTCCACCTATCTTAAAGGGCTTTTGGAATCTAATAAAGAATACTTCTGTGTGTCAGGCTGTAAAACCTTGTAAGCTGTGAAATACTTGAATCTGTTAATGTCAAAAGGCCTTGACAGACACAAAGTGATTTATCTATGAGTGACTACTAAAACTCATGGCTTAAGCAGACAGCAGAGAGACAACAGCAAAGGTCTTCTGTTCAGTAATATGAATTTAAAACTGGGATTACTTGGCTCATACATATATGTTCCTCTTACCTGTGTATTCCCCTTCATATTTAACAACAGCATTTTGAAGGGTTTAAGCATGATTTCAGTCTAAAAACTGTATCACTTAATATAATTTTTCTATAGTCATTTAATATAGCTCTTTTTTCTTACCATAAGACAGGTGACAGATTTTTAGGTATCTATCCAGGCTGACAGCTGTCATGGTAATAAGGCTCCCACAGCCAAAGAAGAAACCAGCCCATCCATACCAGCGGCAGCCCATCCATCCAAACACCCAGCGGTGAGAAAAGAAGGAGATGATACTAAAGGGTTTTCCTACAACTTCAAAAAGAGAAAACAATGCCAGTTGACTGATAAAATCCATCACTGATATAACCACTCTTTTCTAGAAAAGCAAACCATCCCCTTTGCCCAGAGATAATACCAGTAAAAACGCTCTGCAGTGTGCAGAGAAGGCTTCAAGCACAACAGATGTGGTGATTTGTGTGCTTTCCATCCACAGGACTAAGCCTAAGACAGAACTAGTTAGATCCCATAGGATCTATGCTGTGGTAAGATGAGCCAAGCATGTAGAATGGCTGAAAACAGGTGCTTTACTGCAGACCACATGAACCAGAAATAAACCCAGACTCTGATACTGAGCATGTGCAAGCTCTTCCCATTATGAAAACTTCAGAGTACACCTTAAGTCCACATGCAAACACATGCCAGTGTGTAAACAGTACGGGTGACAGGCGAGTCTGAGCTTTAAACAGGTACAGATCTAGTTAGCCTACTAATCACTTGAGTGTCTTCAAACGCAGGATGAAGAAATTTATCTTCAAGAAGGGCTTCTGCAGACCTACCAAGGCCCAACAGTATGATGCACGCTGCAGTAAAGTGTTAGGTTAGAAAGGAAGATGGTGCTATGGACTTGAGCTGCAGATGTGGTTTCAGCTCCTGTCCACATCATACTCTTTCTTGGTGGCTCTCAGTAAGTTACCTGGCCACAGATTTAAAAAAGTTTTAAGCATCCCGAAAGAGAAGGAAAATACTTAACAACAGGGTGTTTCAAAATGATGGACCCAATTTCAATTGAAGATCCATTTTAAATGGGTCCATCTTTTTGAAACACCCTGTATTTTACAGACTCTGGTCTAGCGACACCTTAGCTTCATTTCTAAAAGTAGGTGATGCATTATGGAAGAAGTGAGGTTATGTCATATGTTGTTCTATTCTCACCTTAAAACAGATTAACATTCATATTATTTGTAAGTATCACAAAAATGAGAAACTTTAGAAATTGTAATTTTCTCTTTGGAAATCTCTACTTTGTTATTTTATTTTATTTTTTTGCCTCAAGCCAGAGAAACAAAAACCACTAACTTTAATAGAAAAAAAACTCAAAAAATTACAATCTAGGAACATCATCATGTTCTCCAAATCCTTCATTTCTACTTACCAGACTGATCTGAAATGTTTCAAGGCCTGAAATGCAACATTCAAACAACACTAAATATTGAAGTTCACCTTTCTGTGACTGTATTCCTTCCTGCACTGGAGTTGCCAGAGCATCTCAAGAGCTTGAAAACATTTCAGCTGCCCTGGGCTAGTTTCCCTGACTGAACCACTGTCTGTAATGTCATGGCAGCTCAGTGAACTGGTTTATAAAGAAGGTAAAAATGGAAACCGTAATTCCCACAATGTAACCTATTCATAGATGTCAAGACAAAACTCTATATTGTTGAAGTGATCCGTAGAAAAATATTTTGGATTGTTCCCAAAAATATCCCATTTCAGATCAAACTGATGCAGGAACTAAACATTCTGTTTTCATTCTTAACACAAAAATAAAACATTTCTACCAAACCAAAATCTTCCACAAATTGGCCTTTGCTCCACTTTCTATGCCAAAAGCATCATGATTGAAAAATCCTTCAAAATCATAGACACATAGAATCACATAATGGTTTGGGTTGGAAGGGGCCTTAAAGAACATCTAGTTCCAACCCCCTTGCCATGGGCAAGGACACCTTCCACTAGACCAGGTTGCTTCAAGCCCCATCCAACCTGGCCTTGAACACTGCCAGGGAAGGGCAACCACAGCTTCTCTGGCAACTTGCGCCAGTGTCTCAACACTCTCACACCAAAGAATTTCCTCCTAATATCCAGTTTAAATCTTCCCTCTTGCAGTTTGAAACCATTTCCTCTTGTTCTATCACTACATGTCCTTGAAAAAATTCCCTCTCCATTTTTCCTGTAGATCCCTTTCAGGTACTGGAGGGCTGCTAAGGCTGTTAAATGAGAGTTATTTTTAAACAAGGCCATCTGGGATTCTTTCCCTTCAGCTCAAACCTGTAAGGAAAATTCTGCCTGAGCCTGAAGGTTGTACTCAGGTCAATATATGTATATATATGCTTTTCTTTGAGCACAATAAATGTACTTCAATTTTTCAAACAAAAGTTGACTCCAGTGATTAAGGTTTCAAGTAAAACATGAACTACGGCCAAGGTCTAGGATATATGCTAAGAGTCAGCAACTTTACTGATGTAAATCAGTGCCAGCTCTAAAGGTGAACATATTTATTTGCACAAAATCAAATTTCTCTTCAGCAGCACGGGACTCGGAGCATGGAATCAGTACAAAATGAGCCCGATATAGGTTTGAGCAAGTGGCTGGTGCCACCCTGTGGTCATGTGCAGGAAACATGGCCACGGCAGAACGCGTTTCTTGAACAAGGTGTCAAGTGTGAAATATGAAGATTTTTGGAAAAGTCCCATTTTTATTCCAATCGATCCAGCAGACAGAATACAGACAGTCCATTTCTGGACTCAACATCTTTCATTAACAACAATTAAAAAAAAAATAAAAAAAAATAAAAGGAGAAAAAACACATCTGCTGTGCAAATCACAATTGTTTTTAATTATAAAACATAAACACACAAATAGATTGATACGCCATGGAACATTAGGTGACCAAGTGGTATATTGATGACAGACCTTTATAGAGAAATTCATGCTAAGAGGGCTCCCAAACAAGCTGCAGTTTGTATGGTTGGGACATACAGCTTATATGGTTAGGAGGTATCTGTCTACATTCCAAATATACAGCAACAGAAATTCTCCTGAAACACTGGCTAATTAAGGTGAATCACAGTGGAGTCAGATATGAGCCTTATAAAGTAAGACAGACTCTTAGGACACAAAGGAGATGGGAGCATCACAGATGAGGCAAAAACTTTGCTGGTTGTTTTTTTTTCTTTACTTGTAAGTGCTGCAAGATTGGGTCTCCATGGCAGATATGCCAAAGAAATCACTGGCATTTTGGGTAACAGAGAACAGATATTTATACTAATACCTCTCTTCTGCCAAATTTGTAAGTACCTCCTTCAGAAAACCATGTTTACTGATCACCAAGAGGCATCAAAATTACTGGAGGTTGAGGGGGTGAGCAGCTCCTTGGCCATGTGCAGTGAGAGTGCAACGAGCTCCATTTTTGGGAGTCTGGGAGCCATCATTTTATGCTGTTCAGTGCTATTTTAGGCATTTGGATGAAGGCAAAAGCATCTGGCTGAGATGAGGGCAGAAAAAGGGAGCACTGGAGCTGGTGACAGGGGCCTTGGTGTATGCAGCACATAGGGGACAAATTACTTTGGGAGCATGGGAACATAATCTCATTTATAAGACACTGGGGAGATCCCATGGTCAGCTGGGTCCTATCAGACATTTGTACCCACTGGACTGTCTGCCATCCAAAATATCCATTTCTAAAGGACATCCAGTCCTCCCTTAAATTTGCATGAAGCCATAAGCAGCTGAACGAGACTCATGTCAAGAGCCAAAGGGAATGATCTCCAAAGGCTTTTGACTGTGCAGTTTTGTGTAAACCTTTCCAAAGCTCCCTTTTCTCATGCCAGGGCATCGAGGCTTTGGGGCTGAAATAAAAAAATCCCTCCAGTTGACTGATGTTGCTCTTACTCTATAGATTGACACAAATACTTGTTTTCCTGACCTAGAGATAAAAGAGGATGGTCACTAGACATAAAATCATCAGCTTTGATAGGATGATGGCCATTGGCATTTTCTAATTCTTTCCTCTCATGCCCCTCCCCAGTCATACTTGGTTAAATATGTATTTTTTATATACCTGGATCCCACCTGTTGCACTCTAGAGCAAGAAAATATATTTTTTTCTCAATTGTAATACTGAGCTATTTTGTGGTTATTGTGCCAGGATGCACATGGAACTGTTTTTGAAGGCCTGTCCAGTGCTGGAGTGAACAGGAGTTTTGCCTGATGCTAAATCCAACCTTGTTTTTCCCCTTGTGCTTTTAATTTCCTCCATTAAGTTGTTCAGGAATGTTATTTTCTATTCTTCTCTCTTACTTATACGAAAATAATAGAGCAAAAGGCATTTTGGGCCCTCCCATGACTTCCAGAGGACAGTTGCTTGTTGCTGCCAGAAAGAATGGTGGAATAGTAAAAATAAGTGGAAAAAGACATGAAATTACCTGAAATGCCCAGATCACACACTGCTAAATTAACAGTCATTATCTCAGCAGGTCTCAACTTCTTTTTTCGCTTTGAGGACATAAAAATAACATACCCATTTCCCAGAGTTGAAAGAATGCCTATAAAAATAAATAAATAAATAAAGTTAGAATTCTTCTTAAAACCAGCAATATCTCATCTTCCTTGTGAAATTCTCTGGTATTTTCAGCCTTAAACCCTGGTCTCAAGGGTGGACATTTTACTCTGAAACATGATCATCTCATCCTCATTATGCAGCTCATAGAGACACCTCCTGCAGACATCTCCCTCCCACAACAAACACTGTTTTCTCCTCTGCAGCAGGACATTGCTTTCACCACCTGAGCCTGCACAACTATTGACTGAATACATGTAATAGAAATCCCAGAATTCCTCTGTTCTGATCAAGCCTGTTTGGCTCAGAAACATATACACAGCTATAAGAATGGCATTCAGCTTTCTGTAATCACAAGGACCCCACTCTCTGACCAACTTTAATTTTATTAAACAGTATAGTCAGAGGTTGAGGGATAAATTTCTAAAATAATATAAATTAAGATATTAATATAACATCTTAAATTTTACAATAATAGTTTGTTTCTATCATAAGAAAGAAAAATTATAAAATACATCTGATTTTAACTTCCAGCTGGAATTCAGTGCATGAGGAGGGATCTTGTTAGTGTTAGCTGACATCTTTTTTGCTATATCACCACCCAAGGACCCATAGGGACCAACCCTGCAAGTGGTTCATCATCCACAGAGCAAATCACACCAGTACCAAAAATTGCAGGGTTTCCAGTTCCCTTAAAGAAAACTGTTTTTTCACTAACTCATGTTTGGAAGAGTTTGAGCCCAGAGTGAGTGTTTTGCAGTGGAAATGCAGGAAAGCCTACAACATCCATTTGAGCAAGCAAGAGTCACCCTCAGAGGTGAACACCCTGAAGGGACCATGGCCCATGAAGGCCCCACACCAGAGCAGAGGACACAGGTAAGAAGTAGGGAGACACAGAAGAAAAGAGTGAGGAGTAAAGAGTGGCAGAGACACCAACCTCCTTGAATCTCCATTGCCTCTACAAAAAGGACATACAACGGCAATGAGGAAGATGATGTTAGAGTGAAGTTCAGCCTGGGAAAAGTGGGGGAAAGATGTTTTCCTTAAGTATTTTATGTTAATTATTTGTTAAATTATTTCTCAATACCCAAATCAGTAACTAAATGTTTTCAGTTAAATTAAATTCCCCACAATGAGTCCCTTTTGCCTCACAATGAGTTCATTTTGGTGATCTCCCTGGTTTTATCTCCACCCCATCTCTATCTTCACTGCTTTTGTTCTTGCTATTTCCTCCCCATCTCACTGAGGGGGGCTGTAAGTAAGGGCCAAGCAAGGTGCTTGCTGTAAGCAAGGTGCTTGGCTGGTGGCCAGGGCCAACCTTCCACACTAGTATAAAAAAGTCATAAATAACCCAACTTGCCTGGGTCAATGAGGCAGAAAAGTCACTCTTCATGGTGCCTTCCTACACACAGCTCTGGTGGTGCAAACTCAGGGGTATTCCACGTTTCACAAAGACCCCAGCAGCCTCCAGTCCACCCAGCAATGCTGCCCTCTCCAAATATTGTAGATTTGAACACCACATAATTTTCATCAGTCTGCTGGGAGACCAGACTTCAGCAATTAAACCTCAAGAATTAATGGGTATTTCCACTGGCCCACCAATGAAATGATCCCCTTGCAAGGGTCTCAAGCCCTCACAAATCCTAGAAACTCAACCTGAGGTCATCCATGAGGCAGAGAGAAAAATGGTTCCCAGAGGTTAATATCAGATTATTTCTCCAGAAATATGAGTAACTGTGGAACTGAATGTTTGTCAGACTCAGGAGAAAAATACTTTGATTTTGAATTTTTCAGTAATTAATGCAACACTCGTCTAATTGGAAAAACTTCTTATTCTTATACCAACAATAGTGCTTTCTATATTATTTTTAAAATGAACAGGATAGAAGCTGGTTTAACATTTAATCTGAAGTTTTCTTAGCAAATTTAATTTATCCTTGGTGAATGAAATTTAAAGAACAACCAATTCTTATGGCTCTGAAAATTTAATCTGAATTATAAGTATATACGGATATTCATATGAATTATTTTCTTCCTTGCAGCTAAGTGAATGAATCTCAGTGTTGCTAAGCATTTTTTATCTATCTTAATCCATTTGTCCCTTAGTGCCATTTTCTCTCTAGTTATATTTATGATATCAAGTGTGCCAGCATCTACTTTGAAATACTTCTCAAAAGCACCTGACATTTTCCTGAATCTCTTTCAACTGACTGGTAGCCCAGAGAGGTTTCTTCATCAGACAAGCCTCTGAAGCAACTCTCATTATTAATAGCAGTAGTTCAGAGACCCTCAGCCCACTGACCTTCTAATCCTATATCTAAAAGTTGTCCGGTGATAATTTAAGTTGTCTTTTGTCTCTACCTGTGTCTGACAGTTGCTTATCTGAATTCTTTTTTAACTCCTTGATGATAGGAACTTTATAATCTCCCTAGATGAGCCATATAATGATTCATTTTTCCTACTATTAAAAGATTTTCTTAACAGCTAGCTGAAGTCCTTGCTGGTGCAGGCTCCCAGCTCCTGCAGGCACTGGCAGGCTGTGTGCCTGGGCAGAGCCCAGCGTTGGAAAAAGGAGAAAAAAGACTGTTCAGATATAAAATAAGGGCTCCTTTCCATGAGCAAACAGTTCAGGGTACAATGGTCTGTGGCACTGCAACTCTATTACAAATATACACAGAAAGAGACAAGGATGGGATAACTAAAAGAAATGCCATTTGCAAAGAAAGAGCCAACCTGCAGGGAAAGGTGAAAGTGTATAAAAGAAGAAAACTGAACAAAGAAGACTCCTCTTCTCCTCTCTGACAGCAGTGCAAAACCATCAGAGAATAAAAAAAAATAAAATAAAAATATAAAAGATAGTTCAGGGTTTTGTTTTCAATTAAGCTGTTTCATAACGCTCTGAGGAAGCGTGCAGCAACAACAGTTTGCAAATCAATAGTTACTTGCCACGGGCTTTCAAAGCAGCTGACAGCCAGCGGGTGTTCACTCAGTAGTTAGTCAACCTACCTGGCCATACTGTAAATCAATAAAGTCAGTGATGAAAAAGCTAATGGGGGCAGTAACAAAGTAAAAAGAATTGGATTTTTATAACACATGTACCATTTGTTGGTTTTTTTCCAGACAACTAAAAAAATACAAGTGGAAATGAACTAGTTAAGACAAAAGATCACACATTTGCAGAGAACCACAGATTGGTCAAGACCCTTGAGTTTCTTTAAAGACAAAAAAATGCACTTTAATATTTTCAAACTGCAATACTTCAGTTGTACAACCAGCCTGACCCTAAAACCTCTGCAGAGTCTCCTGGTAGGATCCCAGATTTGTTTGCTCACAGTGCAGCTTTTTCTTCTTTATTGAAATAAGTTTTAAACTCTTTTGCACCTTATACACCTCAAGCACAAAGGGATGCCCTATAGCAATCTCCATCTCCTGGCTTCCCACCTTTCCACAGCTAGTCCCTCTCTCTGCTATCAGGATGTCCATACCAGACATCCTCATGAAGGGCCACCATTTCTTGGAAGGGATCTGCAAAGGAATAGGGGACACAGTTCAGTGGCAGAAGGTGACAATGGACAGGATAGGTCTGAACCACAAGTTATAATGAAAAAAACATAGGGTATGGGAGCTGAATGCTCCAGCTCAAATTTCCATCTTCTGCAGGTTACACAGTTTACAAAGTAGATCAGCAGTACTGCAGAGCTACCACAAGACGCAACTATGCCCAAGCGCTATTTAAGCACGTAGTTTTTGCTTACTATTTTGGATACCTGGGAGCTGTGTTTAACTATAAAGCTGCCAATTAAAGCAATTTACAGCCTCAGCAAACCTGTTGTGTGAAACTTGAGCTCAGTGAATGATTTCACAGAGCTAGGCTTCCTTCTCCACTAGTACCTCAAGATTCACTATTTACCACTGAAAAATCTCTGCACGGCAATGCTTCATGTCCCAACAGAAACATAGATGCTTTGAACAGTCAGAAATCAGCTTGGTAGGAAAGGAAATTTAGGATTATCTTTGTTTGTCGAAAGTAAAAAAAGTAGCTCAAGAGATTTACCTGGGAACCACAAAGATTAATTTTCTTCTATCTTATATTTTTCCAGGCCCAAGTTATTAAGAAAATGTTGCTCTCCACCTAAACATGAATGGGGAATAAAACACGGATCTGCACATCAACAGGGGCTAGTGGTGGCATCCCCAGTGCACTAAGCTAAACCAGCCTTGTGAGGTACCACTCACATGAGAAGCATTAGCTCAAGCAAAGCCTTTTTTTTTTTTGTAAGAAAAATATGTGTAAAGACTACTTTGTACAGTCTATTCACAAGCACAGAAGATCTGATATTGCTTCTTCCGCCAGTTTTGTTTAATTCCCTCTCTTAGTGGCTGAGGTCTGACGTGTAATTCTGCTTTACTGGTAAAGAGCTCAACACTCTCCTTCTTCACACAAAACCCTACAGAAGGGGAGGTTTCTGTACTTCTCTTGGCCTCTGGCAATTTAATATCCACTACTGTATTATACACAGCATCTAAAACTCTGCTGTGCTGGTCTAGAAAAATATGAAACCAGTTGCCAAAATGACTTAGGGCATGACTGATCAGCAACTAAGCAACAATTGCTTAAAACCATTGCAATAATTGCTAAAAAGCATTAAAAATATTAGTGCAGGGTCTTATGCTGTAGATGCAAGTCCAAGGAAGATGCAAATACGGCATTTACATGTGTATGTGAAAAGCATACTTGGCTTTAATGAAAGCTGCTACTGGAGTGTGTAATGATGATAAGGGTAAAGTAACTAACCAAGTAAAATACAATGCAAAACAAACATATGAAAAAATGTTGAACTCAGAACAAATGTAAGATATGATGTCTAGAGCTACACATGTATGCAGCAGAGCTATGTATTGAAATTTCCTGGCTTGGACCAGTGGGTGCAATGAGTCCACCCCAGGCTGTTTGGTGTCCCATCCACAACACTGGGAAGGTGGGAATCTTACTGGTAAGTCCAATATCAAAATGATTATCAGCCCTTTTTAAACTATAATTTCAGTCTCCTCACACTGCTTGTGTAAATCTGTGCCTTCATGGTTAGCTTTTGGGTTTTCACTGGAAATTTATGATTTCTGTTCCTTGCCTTAATTTCATTATATTTATGTTTTTCAAGATGTTTCACACCTGGAAAGGGTATTTCTTTAGAACTAGATAAATCTACACTAAATACAGCCAAAATAACAAGGCAACACCATGTATATTGGGAGGCTTCATTTCAGCTACTCAGACATATTTCCTGGGATTAAAGCTAAATTGGCTTAATCAAATGAAAGAAGACCCACGGGGGGGCTTGTTTTGGACCATTCAGTGAAGACATCTGCATAGCAGCAGAAAAAAACAATGTGAAAAGCAGGGATACATCCAAGCAAATGCATGAATACTGAGAACAGCACGGAGATACAGCTTCCCCTGCTGTCTGCTTGTCTCAATTCCTTTTTTTGATAGAAACATAAGCAGAAGACTATGAGAAATAAGTGTTACTCTAGACTTTGTGAGACCTCCACTGCAGAAAAGATTAGACTATTTAGAGTAGTCAGGGGAAAAGCAGTAAGAGAGACAAGGAAGAAGGGATGACAAATAGTGAATGAGAAACATGAACATAGGACTGAAAGGTCTTTGTATTTTGTGCAGAACTGATAGAACAAGAGAATGAATCAAAACCAAAATAAATGTCAAATACACTGTATACCCTGTATTCAGCCTGGTGTTCAGCCATCTGACACCCAGAGCCCAGTTAGGTGTAGCACAGTTATATGACCTTGGCTCAGCTATACTGAGAAAATAGCTGCTGAGAGGTGAGAAACTACATGAACTGAAGTCATAAAACATGAGGAAAGCTAAACCATGGAAACAAGTGTAAAGGTTGAGGCAAACACTTAGCTCAAGTACTTGAGGGCAAAAGTATTGACATAAAAAGACATAACCCTCCCCACCTCCATAAAGCAAAGAAGGTAAATCATCAAGAAGGACCAATTTACCCCTGGAAGCAGTGGAAACTATTTCCCAGCTGAATGACAACTCTTTGGCATATGAATACTTAATGTAGAAGTCAGTCCTAGTTTTCAGCTGTGTGCACTAACCAATAAATAATTGCATTTATTCTGCTTGCAAAGTCACTTTACACATGGTACAAGACTCCAAAAAAATGGGAGGGAAGGGTGTTAGGCAGAAAATATTTTTCAATATAGTATGTAACAGAGGACAGCTGATGCCAGGAGCTGAGCAAGATTCAAATGAGCACGTCTGAGGATGTTCTCTTTGTTGCGCAGGCACATGAGAGAGGCTTTGAAAACAGACCATAAAAGCCACATGGCACGAGAGCAAAAGCCAATTTTAACTGGGAACAATTAAACTGCAAGCCAGTTACCTATCAGTAGAAAAAATCTGCGTACTCCTTCACTTTTTACTGGAAGGTCTACTGCTAGTCATGTTTGGCTACCTGGAGCAGCACTGTCAACACTAACTTCTGACACTGTGGACACCATATTTCTAGCACATTCTGTCTTCTAATTCCTAGATTTTTCTTTCTAGCATGAAGAAATATGTAATTACACATCTGATGCACAACAGCTTCTGCTTTCTTTGTGAGTGTCTGCAAGGATGCAGTGACCTAGGCACATTTCAAAAACAAATTAAAAAATCATTACCAATTGCTGTCAAATAAAACCCAGCTACAATGTCAGCTTCTCTAGAAAGTTTTGATGCAAAGGGGTCTTCCTTCTGGAGGTAGTGTGGGAGGTATTCTTCCTGGGAAGAAGTGTTGTGATCTGATGCCATCCCATTCATGTCCAATTCAGTGTCTGAAAAACAGAAGAACGGAGTTTGCAATAGATCACGTCTGTCACCAGAAAATGCAAAGATATTTTTGTTCATACACAAGATGCATCCTGCCATCTTCATTTCTGTTCTGCCACCTCCCAGGACATTTCAGGATACAATTCAAAACTGCATAAAGCATCCTGCCATGATTTATTTCATGACTGACTTTAACCAAGAATGTCATTATACGTGTGGCACTCATCACAGCAGTATCTGAGCCATCTGAGCAGTATCTAGGTACCAACATGTTGTGGCATTCAAGCCAGGGCTTCTGAAGTGCCTTCCCTGAATATCTTAAGAAGTTTCATGTTTTCAGCTTGTGTAACACTGAGAATATGGAAAAAACAACCAGGGCAATTGTGTGTGTGTCTGAATAGCTTCATTATTCAATGAGCTTAATGCATACTGAATTTGTTGTCTGTATCTATACGCACTGTCCTTGTAATCCCAAGAAATTGGGCATTACCTGTAAAACAGTTCCAGCCATTTCTTTTTGTCCTGAGTGATACTATGTCTATGGATGGGCGCTCTACAAATTTCTGAGCCAAGTGAGCAGTTACATCCATTAATTCTCCTTAGCGTTATTTACGTGGTGGGTTCTAATGTAAATAACTTTACATAGCTGTGGTTATAAGCAGTAATTGGCTGTTACAGTTATGAAGAAGCAGCAGGAATATGAAATAATAGACTCATTTAGGAAAGTTTGTGGAGTTTTCTTTCCATTTTNCCAGCCATTTCTTTTTGTCCTGAGGGGTACTATGTCTATGGATGGTAGCTCTACCATCCATTTCCTTTTGTGTGGAAATGGGCTATTGAGGTCAAATACGTTAAGAACAATAAAGTGTACACTGATATGCAAGAAGTAGAATCTGGCAGACATCCATGAAGGTTACACCTCCAGGTCAACTGAAGAAGCGAGGAACTTGGGCATAGGACAAAAAAATTTCTGCACTGTTTGAAACCACCCAGCCAAGAGCTATTTGGGACATTCAGTCATTTCAGTTCTTCTTGCCAGTGTTTAGTGGCACAGGCATGACATGTAAGAACTTAATACTTGACTCCTAGGGCTTCCATACTTTTTGCTGTGGGACCCGAGACAAATTGTGAAGTCCAAACTTGCAGGGAGACTAAGTCAGAAGAAAAAAATGTTTCACTATTTTACCCTCTTTCTAACTCTTCTGCATCTTAAAGGCAGATGATCTTCTCAATAAAAGTCCTGAGTGGCCATAAACATAACAGATGACACCTACCTACACCTAAAGCATCCACAACCCTCTCCCTGCTGTCCCTCTAGCTTTGAAAAAAAAAGTCCTCACTTAGGAGAATCAGATCATGGAGGCATATTGCCACGCTAGGCATGGGAGAAGCCAAAGGCATCCTAGGCATGTGGGTTCAAGTAGCACAGACTTTGAAGTTCAGCAGCTTCATTGTTTTTCTTCTTTTTTTTTCCTGATAAAAAAAAAAATACCTCAGATGGCTTCATGAATCCTTTTCTGCTTCCACAGTCATAGGGAATAAGAACTCAAAATTATTTGCTGCTCCAGACAGCAAAGTAACCATTTAAGTTTGAATCAGGTACCATGGTACAGCAGCTTAGACACGGTCTAAAGAGACTGTCTTGTACAAAAGGGACTAAGGCATGAATCTGGGAAACAAAATATTCAGACTGATCATCCTCTCCATCCAATCACAGACACAGGTCTTGATCCAAATTCCACCTGGCCCTTAAAAGGATCCTGATGCTTTTCTGTCCCCCAGCTTGCATGATCCCACCACTTTTATATTGCTGCAGCATTTGAACAATGTGGGTGGTTTAAGGGATGCAGATGGAAAAGTACATCTGGGACCTGTCAGCACAATCTGGATTTGATGTAAATAAGCATCAAAGTGTCTAAGGGCATGTTCCTATTCTGAGCCACACTAAATTCTCCCACTTAAGTGGCTCACAAGGACAATATTTTCCAAATTATAAGCATATAAAAAAGAAATACGTAGCTTTAAAGAGGAAATTTCAACTTCTCTATACGTTAAACCCAGCCAGAAGCCCAACCACTGGGATTTTTAACTGGCCTCAGAAGGAAAGGTGTAGGTTTCCCCAAATAAATCACAGCCACAGGGCAGGAGAAAGCCTTCACTGATCAAACTGAACTGCTACAACATGGCAGATTTTACTGCTTCACTCAATATAATTTGTTCACTCGCTTGCAAATGTTAATGTTATTACAGACTAGTCCTATCTGGTTGCTGAAAAAAAGAAGCCCCTTATCTTGGCTTTAAGCAGAGAGACCACATTATTTCTTGAAAATTTTCAACAAAGAGAAAAGGGAAATTAATGTCTAACTTCCAAAAAGACACAAACTTTCCTCATTAATTTACATCATGTCTGGTAAATTAAGAATAAGAGCAATTTGAGATATAAGAAGATAAAAGCTGACTTCGCTTGATTCACACAAAAAGTGTTACAGTGAGATTTCATTTTAGTACTAAATTATCGCTCTTAAAGATTTTTGTCATCCTGTGTAGGCAAAAATTAAATGTGCCCCCAAAATGAAGCTTTAATCAAGAATTAAATCTACCTTTTAAAGTGTAGAAAACAGAAAGGAATGTGGTTAATAAGACAGAATAGTTATTCCTCTCATAATTCCAACTCAAGAAAAGCCATAATCCTCCTGAGCATCTAGTGCCTAAATGTTGGGTAAAAAAAATGACAGATAACTTTTAAACTATTAGGTAAAACCTAGCAAGTGTAGGGGATGTGCAGTATCCCAGGTGAATTATTTCAGAAACCAAGATTTGAACAGCTAACTGTTGTTGTTGCGGGATTTTTTTTGTTTATATGTGTGCTTTTAAAGACACCACAGTATTGAACACCTGATAAAAGTCATAAAGGTTCTGATCCACAACCCCTAAAACTGAATGAGTGGGAGCAGAGACTATAAAATGTCATTTTAATATAAACTTCGATGATCCATGCTAGTACCAATCTTCATTGCTTTCAAGTTCCTTTGAACTCCTAAAAAATATTGAGAAGCTACAAATGGGTGAGGTGTACTAATCCAGATTCAAATTATACCTTCTTTCACTTGGCTCAGACAAATATTGGCAAAATCTGAATTCCTTAATCTAAATTAGTATGAAAACAATCATTGCACTTACGTTAGCCTGCCAAATCCTGATGCATTCAGTCTGTGTAGAACAATCAAACTAGTATGAAACAAGGAAAGTATTTTTGCAACTTTGCAGGCAGATAGAGGAAATATTAAAACCAAGAATTTAAAAAGAAAATTAAAATAACCCTGTAAGTGTGTTGTAGCTCAGAGACAGAGGTTACTTAGTATGAAAAAGAGTGGTATGAAGTAGGTGCCACAGGAATCACAGAAATCGTGCTACAAACAGATGCTGCAAAGAGATTCCTCTGTGAAAGCTACTGCAGCAACAATGCTGTAGTGTGACAGCTTAGCAAGAGAGCACAAGAAATGGAAAATTATATTCAAAATCATGGACCATATAGAAGTGTTGCAATCATTCGTAGAAGCAGATGAATTTACTAACGGTACAGTGAAACAGAAGGTGTTTGTGGACCCAGTGCCATCTCACAGAAAGGATTAGTAGAGCTCATTTTACAAGAATTAGTGCAGCTAACGTGATAACATTATCAATTGTGCTAATTAAGAAAATAAATTTCTGCCCTTTCATGATGTGTTAAAAACAATAAAGCTATGAATTACTTTATCTGAGTCAGTAAAAGACAAAAGCTAAAAGGATACATTTGTGCCAGAGGGTATTGTTATCTTTTTAAGAGGAAAAAAGGGAATTATCTTTTTCTTTAATTTGTGCAATAACATCTATTTCTCAGAGTCTCCATAGCAAAGCTAGTCAGCCCTCAGTGTCTGCTGGATTCCAACTAACACCAACAAGTGTCATTTTTATTCTAAACTTCCTCTCTATTTTGTGGAGCCCATCCCATGGAAGGCACAGGCAAAGGTGTCCAGTGAGTATTGCCTTGTCCTCCTCCACCTACCCTGGCAGCTGTGCTGGTAACACAGACCACGAGTCCAACACACCAGGTAACAAACACTGCTTCACCCTTTAAATACCTGCTTCTCAGTATTTGTTTTTATCCAGTTTGGTGATGACTGTCAAAACCCATTTCTATGACACGTATCCTTAGCCAAGTATTTCCCCACAGCCCAACTAGTTGTTGTATTTAGGAATGTAAATAACGGCAATCAGCAAAAGTGTCTCAAGACAATGACAGAGCACTATCCTTTCCTTTCTTTTTTTTTACCTCCTAATTCAATAAAAAAGATTTCTTTAAGAAATAAGATCTTGATTTAATCTCAGTTTATGGCTAAAGTCCAAAGACTCAGACTACGGACTAGGGATATGTTTTTTGTCCTTAGTAGAGTTGTTTAACCACCAAGCTACTGGTTATTCTAGGGTAGATTCTCTCACACCTGTTGAAAAGTTATTGGTTTGCATTCACTAAGTTAAAAGTTTAAACTAATGTTTCCTGCACTTCAGGTGAGTAGCATGCTTCATCACATCGGACTGCTGCTTCTATCTAACAGAAATCAGTAAAATTGCAATGTCTCATTTTTCTCCCTATCAAGGTTTAAGAGAGAATCAGAGAGCTTTTGGAACATCAGGTTTTTGGATATTGAAACTAGGAAAATACTTTATTCCTATATTTCATAGAAGATCTGCCCAACCAACCTAATGCAACATCACGTATCAACACTGGAAGCTCATGGATAAGAGGAAAGGTGTGTCTGGCCTCCATCTCAGCCTAAACACTGACGAGTGGTGAAACCCAAATTTTCTATTAAAGCCCTGGTTAGGAGTTTCCATTTCATTTCAGTCTTAAAAGTATGAAGTAAGACTTCTTACTGAGTTTTGAAGCAATGTAATATTTATAAAATATGGGACATTAATAAATTCACAAGCGGTTATGTGAGTGTCTGCAGCGACTTTTACATTAGTAAGCAGTGCAGACCTGCAGCACTGCATCTGTAGAGCAAAACAGTTGCTGTTGAGGACCTTCATTTTTTTGAGGTTGTACATTTTTTGAGCACTACTGCTGAGGGGGGGGGAAGTAAATATATCAAAATAAACAAGTGACTCATAAGACAAGCCTTAGTCCTTCACAAAATGGTTTGGGTTGGAAGGGACCTTAAAAATCATCTAGTTCCAGCCCTCCTGTTATGGGCAGGAACACCTCCCACTAGACAAGGTTGCTCAAAGTCCCATCTAACCTAGCATCGATTCTATTAATATACATAAAAAGGTATTTTACAACATGAGTGCTTCATCTGGCATGTTAGACATACTTGGTCAAAGCACTGGAAAATCAGCCAGTTATCAAGGACTGGTTTCTTGCTCCCTCGCAGGACCAAAGGATTTCACTTTGCAGTAGGTCCCTGATGACCAAAGCGTGGGAACAGAGAGCACTACACCACAGCCTACCATCTAGTTCATCTACAGATCATATTCCCAGCACATCCCATGCTGAAAGGCTCCCCAGTGCCTGTAAAAACAGATTTAAAATAATAACAAAAGAAACCAATCTGCTGTTTCCTATTAGAAATGGGCTCATGCTTATTCCTGTACTGCAGACATTAATTTTTAATTAATACAAAGAATTCCACTTTTAAATAATATATTCTTTAAAATGGAACTGTTCCACTATAGCCAATCTCAGGAGATCCAAAATCCTGACTCAGACACTATAGAACAGCAATATGAAGCCTCAAAACTCTAAGACTGAGAAAAAAAAAGGCTATTTGAGGTTTTTTGTTTGGTTTAATCAATGCCAGCCCTACATCAGCTTTGCTCCCTTCTTTCTCTCATCTCCTGCTAGGGTGTTTCACTATGTCCTTCGCAGCTTGGCCAGGTTCTTCTTACCCTGAGGAAGGCAAGGACATGCCATTCCCACCTCTGGCAGGAAAGAAGCAGATCACAGAGTAGCAGCAACCTCCCTGCTCCCTTCCTCCTATAGGAAGGGCACTGAAGGAAAGGGTAGAAAAATCTCAGTTGTTCCTGCAGAGCACTGACCACCTGATGTTTTTCCTAATCTTTAGACAAATCTGGGGAATTTTCATCTGGGACAGCCAAAGGCAGGATGTTTTGCAGGAGGTGAATAACAGCAACCAGAATGGACCAGACCATTACCTGTCATTTAATGGGCACATTTTATATCAGGGTTTTGTAGACCCCTCAGTGGCTGGCACACTGCAGACACAGCACAAGGTGTTCCATGTCCCAGGCAGACTCCAGACTGTGAACTTAAGGCAACATCTGCCTCGACAACATCATCTGGAGAAGACAGGAGCTTCATGGTAACTGTTACTTCAGCAGCTGCAAACCACTGACACAATCTACCCAGGCTGTGTTTTTGTCCATTTATATTTCATCACTCACCATGACTTTCCCACAGCCCATGTGTTCCATCCTAGTTCAGCTCTTTTCCCACCTTCTAAAGGAGACTCTTACAGTTTCCTGCTCTCCCAAGGCAACAGAAAGGTCTGGAGGACCAAGCACAGAGCAACCCCCAGGGTCTTGCAGAGTCTCATTCTTCCTTCTATTTGATGTACTTTTTTCAGCAATTTGCTAAACCTCTTCCCCCAGAAGGGAAAAAAGTGAATTTGTATCTATGGCAGAGGTGGGCCAATGGGCTAATGTGTGCTGGTGTAATGGCTCTCAAGTCATTGATAGAGCAAGAATAATGTGTTCTGCTGTTCTGAAAAGTTATTATAAACCACAAGCTGTCCTAAGAGATGTAAAGGCACGCAATGCTTTTATGAAGCAAGAATGAACTTATTAGCTCCAGTAACAACAGACCATGATTATGTAGGTGATCTCATCCTCAGAGACCTGAAGCTGTGAGTGATACATGTACTTTCCTTCATTTTTTTCCCTCCAGGATAGCATCTTTGGAAGACAACTGATTTATTTACAATAAAAAGATCAAAACTGAAATTTCAGGTTCATCTCAGCAGCCTGTTGTTTTAAATTTTTTATGTGAAAAATCACAAGCATTATGTTTCTAAAGTGCTGCATTTATACAGTCAGTCCTCAATATCCAAAGGGCACACAGTAACATCCAGAAGTCTGAAGTCATCTGAATTTTACAATTTATTTGTGGGTTTGTTTTCCTATAGCTCAATAAAACAACAAATAAGGCTCCCTGTGGTGTAATGCCTGCTAATATCCCTGACAGCAGCCAGACACATGTGCGTGTCCAGGAGCAGAATCTGAAGGTGCTGGGTCATGCAAATCGTGGAAAATTTCCTTCTTCAGAAAACAGCAGTGTGTTTGAACAAGATGGGTACACCAGAAGCCTTCACAACAGCCACCTCTGGTTAGACAAATGTCTTAAGTGTTTGCTTTGGCTGCTGATAAAACCCCCTGTGTGTGGTTTCCAAGAGCTCAGAACCATGATGCTCTGTGGTAGTTCTGGAAGATTGGGTGGCATTTCCAAGAAAACCAACTGAGTGGTGACCAGGGCCTTACACCCTGAAAAAGGCAAACACTGAGAAACCAAATTGTGCCATACGATCATTACAACCCTTATGACCGAAAAACAGGCTGGAGAGAACACCAAGCAAACACTCCTTACCTGATTTCCAGGCAGGATAAATTCTGGCTGTGTTGTTACAGATGATTGATCAGCCTATTCTTAACAAAGGAAATTTCACAACCTCTCTACAGTTAATTAAAATTATCAAGGCGAGAACTTGAGACTACTTCTTAAGCAACTCACGTAGTTCAGAGAAACTCATTTTACCCCCAAATCCTTAATATCTGATATACGTAGATCCTTCTGGGAATGTACAATATTAGGGAATAATTTCAAAAATTTAGGAGTGAAATTAGTGTAGATTCAATAATCCGCTGAATTCAGCCTTGATAAAAGGTTTGTTAATACTAAATTGATTATGAGCAGGGTTGTGCACAAGGAAGTAAAATCCAAGTGCCTTGAGCAGTTGACACATATATGGAGAAATGTGTGCATGTAGACTAGTGCCATTGCTTTGGAAAGAATTGAGCATCAACAGTGCTTTTTTAGGGACTTCAAAAAGTTGAAAGTCACCCTGACATTATAACACAAAATATAAATGAATTGCAAGAGATCTGGGGACAGCAAGGTGAGAGGAAAGGAATAAGAGAAATTCAGAAGAACCTGAATTCAAACTCAAGCTTTATTTTATCTGGAGAATAGGGGGTGGTTGAGAATCACTGAGAGAAACGATATGGGAACAAAAATCAAAATGAACAGCTATGGAAATTATTGATAAACAGCAATACAGATTTCCTTCTGCTTATGTTTCAGTTAGCAAAATCAACCGAACTGCAAAGCACCATACACATCGACACCACAACACGCTGTGCAGCAACCTTGCACCTGAGCCAGTGCCCATGGCAGAGGACATTTCCACTGTCCTCATCCAGGGAAGTCAGCACTCAGAATGCGTTCACAGCTTGCCCAAGAAGATTTTGTACCAGAGGACCTGATTAGGTTAGAAAATTCATCTCCAGATTTGAGCACTCATTGCAAAGTTCCTCAACTTCAAGAGACAGCGTATTAGGAGGAAAAGACCTGTGTTTCCACTGTATCCCAGGGAGCCCTCTGTCACACCAGAATCTCTTCACATCCATGTTTGAGTTCACCGTACTTAGAAATTTCAGGACACACACTCCTGTTCTTGTCCGGGGCATGCAGGACAATATTTTCTTGCAACAGTTTTCCTGGGAGTCCTGGTGGGGATCAGCTCTTCGGCTGTGTGAACCTGCTGCAGGGAAGGAACTTACACATGCCAAGTATCTGGCTTTACCCCTCTCCTAATCTTGTTAGAGGGAATTTGAGTGTCTCTATAGACCTGGGAAAAACAAACAAAAGAAAACAGAGCAAACATTTCCCAAGAACTGAAGAGGCTGCAGAGGTTTTATTGAATATTTCTATGGTACCTACAGCACAGCAGTGGTAAAAGCAGGTTTCACACTTCTGCTTTCCTGAGGTTGACTTGTGAAAAAAGCATGTGCCACTCAATATGGGAGCTACATAATCAGCAGAGACTGTCTAAAAGGAAAGGAAAAGTAGTCACAGTCAAGGCATAGTTCAAAGAGGACAAAAACCAGGCTAGGTAAACCCAGCAAGTACAATTTTAATGAAAAAAACAGTACCCTGATAATAACACCACAGGAGAACGTGCAACAGGGAAAAGCTATGGAAACAAGACCAACAAAAGAACAGAAAGGCAATGCCAACTCGGAAGATACAGCACCTGCAATTTTGGGTTTGGCTCCTGGAGAGCTTTCAGGTGGAAGTTTCCTATTGCAGAGGAAATCCTATTCCTCCACTTTGACACCACTCTGTTTGTTCATTAAACAAGAGTCCTGGAGACTCACAAAAGCCTGATCTTGTCCCGAGAAGAATCAAGTGGCTTCCTTGCAGATCAGCATATGAAATCTCCCCCGTTCCTTTCTTATGTAAAACAGTAAGGGCCGGAGTAAACACACACATAACTATTTTCTAGCTCATAAATCTAATTAGAGCAGCTTAGTGATTTACTTACAGCCATATAATGAGTCAGAGGCTGGAAATGTAACTGGGAAATGCGGACTCCCTTCCCCTCACTCTCTCTGTTGGATCTCTCTCCTATTACAGGCTGAGACTGACACTAAAATTGTGCTTTTGCTGTCTGTTTACTCCTGAAGCAGCAGTTCAACACTGCAAACTTCGTTGTAGGCAGGCACACGGAGAGGATTCCTGCATCCCACTCAACAGAGACATTCTCCAACTGTATGCAGACACTGGGATTTCCTGATGCTCAACTCTCCAACGAACACTTCAGTGCCAATTAGCAATTAAATGCAGTTTAGAGTATGCTAAATACAAAGAGCTTTTTTGTTGTTAGGTGTAAAGTGCCATCACAACACTGTGCTCACAGTTTCACAACTCCAGGCAATTGCCTGCTCTCTATTAACAAGCAAAACTGCAAGGAAGGAACATGAGAGCAGTTTCTGCAAATCTTTCCCTCTCATTGTAAGGGTATATTTTGGGATATTTGTTTCAATTTCTTACTTTGAAATCAATCAATATCAAGTTAATATCAATCAAATCATCAGTATCAAGTCAAATCAACCAATATTTTAAGTTCCTGATATAGCCCAAAGACACAAATGATCCATTAGTTCTCTTCCAAATTCATTCTGTAATAAAAGTAATGTCAGATTTGTATAGAACTCCAAAAAATCTAAAGGAAACACCAGTCCAAAAAGGACAGTATTTATCAAAATGTCATTACACTGCCCAGACATGTTACATCATGAAATTACCCCTGGTTATATCATACATTCCTACAGACCCTAGTGCCATCGGGAGGGGTGGAGGAGAGAAACAAATAAAGGACACTGTGCAAACATTAATTATAAAAACTTTTAGAAAAAAATTCTGACTTTCTCAGATACATTTCAGAAGGCTACACTCTGAAATATTTATTTCTGTGAAGGAACATTTTATTCCACAGGAAGAAGAAGAAAAGTAGAATGGCAATCAAGAGGTTTCTATGTGAAGCTAAGTATTGGTAAAGCTAGTATGAAGATGGACCTAAATTGAGAATGGAGTGAAAATACATAGTGTAAGCACCTAAATGTGCACATATGCATGCAATTTTGCACCTGCATTTTTCGCATGTACACACCTATACTTTCAGCATCTTACAAAAACAGGAGAAACAGGACGTACCTTATTAATGAACTCTGTATAGAGCATCCCCCCTAGAGCTCCACAGCTGCTTTTATTTCATTGTCCGGACTGGAGTGATCTGTACAAGCATAAATCCACAGTGCTCTTGGCATTCAAGTTTTAGAATTCAAGAGGGAGAGGGGAAAATCACTCTGTTCCTCAGTAAAAGACAATCTCTCTCCTCTCCCCCTTCCCGACTCGGGCTCCCAGCCTCTGGATGCTGTGCTGTTCCTCCCTCTTCCCAGCAGTGTTGCCGCCGAGCATCCACTTTACCCCACAAAAATCACTCTCCGGAGCATCCTGCCCCTCTGTCTGTGCTGATCAGCTTTCCAAAGAAGCAGTGACACCTCAGAGACAGACCCCGGGAGCTTACCACAGGCAAGGAAGGGACGGGAGCCAGACCCAGCCAAATTCTGACAAACCACATGTCACATGTGCTGGATCCCTCCTGCCAGCACAGCTGTAATCCTGCTCATCGCCACAAAACGGACAATGCTTTTAAACTTGAAGGTTTACATGTTTTTTTATTCATCAAGTGATTCTTACTTCCTGCTAAGAGAGGAAAACAAATCTGCAGACCTAAAAGGTGCTTTTACAGAATTAATAACAGCATCTTAAATTGTTGTATTTCACTCAAGTCCACCAGCACCACTGGTCACTCTTAAAAAACTGTGCTGGGTGGTAAGATGATGTGTGTAAATCATCACCACTACCCTGGACTCAGTAAATGTTTACATTAACTGAAGACCTGACTTGCGCTCCCCACTGCAGTAAAATAAAATTTAAAGCCTGCAAAAGAAGTTTATAAAGATAAAATACAGGAATAAATCCCCAATTATTCCTCACCAAGACAGATGTCTGTACAGCTCTGCCCCACAGAATCACTTTGCTTTCACCATCTGTCTGGTCAAGCAGCACTTTCCTGGGTAACACAGCAAAATGAACCTGGCCTTGAACACTGCCAGGAAGGGGCAGCCACAGCTTCTCTGGGCAACCTGGGCCAGGGTCTCACCACCCTCACAGCAAAGTTTCTTCCTAATACCCAATCTAAATCTCCCCTCTCTCAGTTTGAAACCATTTCCCCTCACCCTATTACTACGTGTCCTTGCAAAAAGTCCCTCTTCAGCTTTCCTGTAGCCCCTTCAGGCACTGGAATGTGCTCTAAGGTCTCTATGGAGCCTTTTCTTCTCCAGGCTGAGCAAGCCCAACTCTCTCAGCCTGTCTTCATAGGAGAGGTGCTCCAGCCCCCTNAAGTCCTTCTCCTTGGGGCTGTTTTCAATCCATTCTCCACCCGACCTATAATTGTGCATGTGATTGTCCCAACCCATGTGCAGGACCTTGCACTTGGCCTTGTTGAACTTCATGCAGTTTGCACAGGCCCATCTCTCCAGCCTGTCCAGGTCCCTCTGGATGCCATCCCTTCCCTCCAGCGTGTTGACTGCACCACACAGCTTGGTGTCATTGGCAAACTTGCTGAGGGTGCACCTGATCCCACCATCCATGTTGACAACAAAGATGTTAAAGAGCAGAGGTCCCAATACCAACCTCTGAGGAATGCCACTCATCACCAGTTTCCACTTGGACATTGAGCCGTTGACCACAACTCTTCGAGTACAACCATCCAGCCAATTCCTTATCCACTGAATGGTCCATCTATTAGATCCATGCCTCTCTAATTTAGAGACCAGAATATCATGCGGGACAGTGTGAAATGCTTTGCTCAAGTCCAGGTAGATGACATCAGTTGCTCTTCTCTTTTCCACCAGCTGTGAGACCCCTCATAGAAGGCCACCAAATTTGTCAGGCACGATTTGTCTCTGGTGAAGCCATGTTGATTGTCATCAGTCACCTCCTTGTTTTCCATGTGCCTTAGCATACTTTCCAGGAAGATCTGCTTCATGATCTTACCAGGCACAGTGGTGAGACTGACTGGCCTGTAGTTCCCTGGCTCTTCTTTCTTTCCTTTTTTTTCAGAAATGGGGGTTATGTTTCCCCTCTTCCAGTCAATGGGAACTTCACAGGGCTGCCACAATGTCTCCAGTATGATGGATAGTGGCTTAGCAACTTCATCTGCCAGTTCCCTCAGGATCCAAGGATGTATCTTGTCAGGTCCCATGGACTTGTGCACATCCAGGTTCCTTAGGAGGTCTCAAACCTGATCTACCCCTACCGTGGCTGGATTTTCATTCTCCCAGTCCCTGCCTTTGCCTTCTGTGACTTGGGCAGCATGGCTTGAGCACTTGCTGGTGAAGACTGAGGCAAAAATGTCATTGAGTACCCTCAACCTTCTCCAAATCCCGGGTAACCAGGTCTCCCTTTTCCTTTTGGTGAGGGCCCACATTTTTCCTGTCCTTCCTTCCCTTGTTTTTCTGTGCTTGTCAAGAGGTTCAAGGATTGTATTCTACAAGCAAAAGAGAAAAGAAGATTGCATCCTACAATGGTAGAAGAAGATAAGAGGGAGCAAATGCTTTTCAAATATATGGAGATTCTTCTGAGCCAGAGCAGTCTTACAGTAAGGCTGGATATAACTCTCTGATGGTTACATAAAAAAAGAAAAGCAGCATATTTTCTCCTTTCCTAATGAAAAGATTGGGTGTAGCCCAGTTTTCCATCACAGACTGGCCCCAGTTAGTTCACCTAGACTGCAGCCTCCCTGGGCACATATACAGACCCTTCAGCCTGTAGGCACAGCTTATAAAGGCAGGAATCATGATACTGCAGAGTAACTTTCTAACAGACCCAAAATCTAGGCTATACCATCAAAAACCTTGTGTGGCAAGTGACTTCAGGACAGTTCACTACAGAATTGACAGGATCAAGGTGCTTTATGCTGAACTGACTTGAACCTGCTTTGTAAAAAATGCTCATCATTAATGCCATGTTTTATTTACAGGGTGAGGAGTCAGAGCAGAGAAAAGCAAAAAGCACACGGTTTTCCAAATAGAAAATTCACTCTAGATAAGATTTTCAGTCTTCCAAACTGTGTCTGCCAAAACAATTGTAGACATCAGGAAAGTTCTTGAAATGTGAAGCTCCAGAAGCTCCAGCCCCTCTAAAACCACTCCTGCACTGCAACCCTACAAGCCTCGAGGGAAGGAGACCAAGGTAACAGGCTGGTCCCGAAGACAGGTACTACCTGGTGTCCCGCCTCTCCTCATCTCTACTTTTTTCATATCAACATGGACAACAGTGGTAAACAGCAGCACTTAGTGAGGGATAAAGAGAGGTTGTGGTATAGCACAAGAATGTTAGAACTTGGAAAGAACAAAGAAGAATAGGTGAAAAGGAAGAAAAGGGAAAATTAGTGTAATTTATAGCATCCCTGAGAACCTTTGGCATTAGGAGACAACAGAAGCATGGTTCTCCTCCAAAGCAGTAGCCAAAGAACTGAACTTTCCAAGCTCCTGATGCTTCTGACTCATACCATAATTTTTTTAAGGAAAATTTTGGTATTTGCTATGGGGTCAAACACGAGCACATGCAACATATGAAGTGAAGTCCTTCTGGGGTGTATTACTTACTTCCAGAAAAGAGTTTGCTTTCTCTAGTTGCAGAAATTATGGCAAACAACTCATGAAAGTCAGCAGCAGAAGAAAATTAAGCTTATTCCTCAGTTTAATGCAGGTGGTGGTGGTGATATGAAGTCATCCCTAGTAACAGACCATTGAACTCAAGTCCTCATCTTAGCCCTCCATCTTAACTGGTCTTGCTTTGCTTGCTTGAGCAGCAAAGTAGTCAGGTGACTAAACTCTTCACAGGAAAGGAAAATCATCAGCTGGTTATTTTTTTAACTACAGCAGTTCAGTAGCTTTAAACTTCAGACTTGTTTATATTTAGTAAGGTTTAGTCACATCATACATGGCAGAAGTCCAGCAGAGAACCACACGTGAGCAAAAATCCTTGCATAGTGTAGGATCACTGGGAAAGAAACTCACTAACAGACAACAGTACAAAAATATCCCCAAGCAAACCACAAAACTGAGGAGTATGAGAAGAAGAAACTATTGCCATCAACAGTAACGTTGGCAACCTGGGGCACTGACATCTCACCCTGTCAGCCCTTGGCCAGTGCCCACAGGAAATCACAGGCAAGCTCAAGGGTGGGAAAGCAGCTTGGAGAAGAGGGACATCAAGAGGACAGAGTAGCCAGGAGAGTGTTATTAATTTCCATAGTAATTTCACACCTTTTATCTTAATTAGACAATTTGAATTATTGATGCATGGGTGTTATTTTAGTTGGATTAGCAGCAGCTTTTACCTTATTTTAATTAGACTGGCAATCAATTCTTTTATGTGTTTATAAGGTCCATAATAAGGTTTTGACTGAACCAGGTCAGGCTTAGGATGTGATACCAATATAAAGGCTGGGAGCTGTTTGTGAACCATAACAGGCATGTGGAGCTTAATGAAGATGTGAGACTTAAAAGATTCAAGTTGTGGAATATTTTTTCAGAAACCCTGGGGAAAAAAGCCATAGTTTGGAAAATGAGGAATCAGATTTTTCCAGTGGCTGAAGAGAACCAAGAGGCTTCTGGTATTCCCATGCTTGGACAAATCCAGGTGGCTGGTACCTTTCATGTCTAGACCATCATAAATACAGAATCAAATGCTAATAGTGAACATGTTTACAAGAACACAGCAATTAATATTAGAATGGGTTTGGGGGCTTTTTTTAGAAAAAGAAATGTACAGAAAAAATAAAAGTACAGAGGGGAAAAAAATCCTTCAATCTATCAGTTCATTCATAGATTTTCTTCTATTTCTAAAGCAGCCTTTTAACAAATTATTGATTTAATAGAAAAGGAAAAAAAAAAACAGAATTCCAGTACTCCTGTTACTGGTACACCAGAGCACTGTGATGTATCTTTTCAACAAATGACATGAAGCACAATCAAGCCCCGTGCTACCTGCATCATTTGCAGTACTACACAGTATTCTTGGTGCATCAGGTAGAACACTGGTCCAAAGTAAACACAGTCGTGGTCAACTGCAGGTTGACTTAAATGCTCAGCATGTTCATTCACATGGTTATATAAAAAAATCATGGCTTAATGCTTAATATCACACTGATCAACCGAGAGAAACCTTAAGTAACTCCCTGCTCTGCTTATGCATTTTCAGCTTGGCTACACACAACGGGTTGAAAGAGGAAAATCTGAGTGCAAGAGCCTCATCCTCCAGGATGTGTCCACCCAAATTACTCCTATCACACTCGCACCCTCTCATTAAGAAATAGATGCAAGGACTCATTAAAGGGCAAGGCTGTGCCAGCTTCCAAGTCATACATTATGACACTTGACAGAGCAAATTAATACCATGGCAGTGCAAAGCTTAAGGCACAGAAGAGATCAGTGGTGGCAGGTGCCATCCTCTCTTCAGGTCTCATCTTCTAGCTGCCAGAACATGTTAACTGTGTCATTGACTATGCTAAATTTACTAGCACCATTTTGGATGACAGAGCAAAGAGGCATCCAAATAAAGTGCAACAGCCCATCATGTATGGGTTAGCAGACTTCTGGACTTAATTCTATGACATAAAAAAGAATTATACATGCAGGCTAAGATTCATCTCACCTAACGTTAGCTGATGAAATATTAAAGATCAAAATTTAAACATCTATAATTCTTGTATCTTTAAGCATGAGAAAAATGAACAGAATGCAACACTTTCATCATGGAATCATTCAAAAGAGGAAAAAGGTGAAATAAAGAAAAATAGAAAAATGTCATATTCTTAAAAACTTGAAATTAAAATTTCTGAAGATAAATACTTCCTTAATACTATTTTTAATTAATTTATCCCTGAAAATATACATTAATTCTGAAAATTTAATGAAAATTAAGCAGTTGACTTGCTACTTGGTTTCTTAAGGAAATGAGGGCCACATAATTACACTGCCCAAATCTTCCCCAATAACTTTTGAACTTCCCTCCAAAACAGAAATGAGTAGAAATCTCTAATTATAGCTCTTTTAATGTTCTGAAAATCAGTAAGAACATAGATGAGATGCAGAACCATAACTCTCAGGAAAGAAAGGAGGCAGAACCATGACCTGTGCCTTGGATGAAGGCTAATAAGAACATCAATGTTTGTTTAGTGCCTCAACACTGAAACACCAATATTTCTGTGTACAATATTTCTCTTTCAACATCTCTAAAGGTTAGGAGGCATGGAAATATTGTAGCATAATTGTTTTAGAAGGAAAAGGGAAGATATGCATTAATGGGTGAAGAATAATAGAAAAATCAAGCTTCATTGATTCCACTGCTTGTGATAAAAATGGTTATTTTTTTTTTTATATTTATTTGAAACTAAAAAGCTCACCAATTTGACAAGCTGTATATATCACCTATTTAGGTTGGTAGGCTGGTAAGTATGGGTAGGCCCCATATATAAAATGAGAAATGCATCCACTTAAGAGTCTAGGAAAAAGGCAAAAGAATAAGTGAAACTGAAAAAAACAACCAACCAACCAAAAAACACAAACAAAAAAAGAAAAAAAAGAAAAAATACAAAAATAACTCAAGAAAAGATCTATTAAAAAAAAAGTTTAATCTTAAATGGAAACTATTCAAGAGAGACCTCTGAACAGTGTAAAAATGTTTAGATGAGTGAATAAACTTGCTTCCTACTTAAGTTAGAAAGGACAAGAAGGGAATGGGGCTAACATTTCTACAAAAGAGATTCACACTAGTAGGAAAGGTTTCAGAAGAGATAGGGAAAGAGAGATGGACTAGATGACTTCTCAGATTCCCTACTTGTTTTGAGTCTACATAATGTAACTATATCCATTTATGAAAACAGCCCATATGCCAAGTAAATATATATATGTATATATATATATAAAATTTCTGCAACAGTTTTGTCTTTTCATAGCTAGGTGTAGTAACTTCTTGCTGTATTTCATTTCCCTAGATATAAAGAATGGAGTCCAAAAACCTAATTCTGACTACATCTACTTACTAAACACATTGGTGGCAGTCTGAGGAAGGGAAAAATCACAAGTGACCCTGGATCTATCATTTCCCCACATAGACTCCCGCTATGTTCATTAGAAAGGATAAAAGGACAAAGGACACTTGTTTGGTTTTTTTTTAAATTTTGCAGTATATTGGACAAGCTTCAGCTTCTCAATTTTTCTCCATTTAAAGGGGTCAATAAAACTTAATAATGTTTAAAACTAACTCAAGAACACTATATTTATTGTATTTCTGAAACAGCACAGGTAATAATGATTTAATACTATTTAGTTAAGACAATTAACCATAAGCTCAGGCACTGAATTTTAGAATAGTATTAGAAGGACTAATATTTGTTTGAGATAGTCAGTGCCTTTTCAAGGGCAATAATATAGCTTAATATCTAATAGAAATGAGGATGCTTTGACTTAAGCAGAGTTAGGGATCAACTTGGCATTTGTCAGAAAGAAACAGAATCTCTTCCATGAATAGCTCAGGCTAGGACTAAAGACCAAAACTGATTTTCCCAACAAAGAATTTTTATATTTTGCTACCATTTTGTGGTGGATGTACTGTCTCAGCAAGCTTTTTCTTGGATCCACTTTAGAACAGCTCAGCTGATACAACCCTGATCAGTTCATGACTATATTAAGCACAAAAAGATTCTTTCACTGGTCCTGTTTGCTTGTGTGAGTGCACACACACAGAGGCTTCCCTGATCTAAGGTCCTTCATGAACGTGTGACTTAGCATGACTCATTATGGGGCACAGAGTTGCTAATTATTGTGCTGTAAATGTTACACAGCCCAATTAATCCACTGCAAAATGACCAACAGCAACGGCTTGACCTTCTTTCCCAAGAGCAATGCTCTATAGCAAAGAGAAGTTGATAGTCAGGTCTGTCTTGAACAATGTTTTGAACATAAGGAATATGAATCTTCCTTCCTATGCACACAGAATAAAACAGGATAAAAAAAAATAAGGTACTTATTCTCAGTTCCTAAGTTTTTGCCAGCTTCCATCAGAAAAATCCTCTCCTTGCATTCTCTCCAAAACACTCAGTGTCTCCCCAGCAAGGGAAAACTCCAAACTTCCACTTTGGAGCAGCTCCCTTCTGTGGCAGTAAATCACTATCCTGTGCACCCTTAGCTGGACACGTGGACTTGGGTTTGTACACGCCATTATTTCAGCTACAAAGTTCCCTATTATTTGTGTAATCTTTGTTGAACTAATCTAACTTATGCTGGTGGTTTTACCAAGAGATTTTGAATAGATTCCACCCAACACATGGCTCCTAATTGTAATTGGGAGAAATAAGTCTCTGCTTGTGCAGTTACCACCTCTCCAACACCATCCTTTAAAGATAATAATACTTTTATTTTGTGGTTCTCATTTTGGCTTCTGTTTGTTTAGTTTTTGGATACACTGGCAACCTGTTGTTTGGTATATGTTTGCCTACATGTATGACTACATCCTTTTGAGTCAATAGCTAAAGAAGGATTGATGAGAAGTTGAAGTTATTGATGGAATCCCGTACACTTGAACCAATGCTGTTGTGTCTTTACTCACGGGTTCAGGCTTTCTTCAGGTCCATGCTCACAGAATCACAGAATCACAGAATTCTAGGGTTGGAAGGGACCTCGAAGGATCATCTAGTCCAACCCCCCTGCCAGAGCAGGTTCACCTACAGTTGCTCCTAGGAGAAATAAGGGAAAGAGACAGAGGGAGTATTTTTTATCCACCTCAGTTGACTGAACCCTTATCACACAGCTCTATGAGCAATTGCATGACACAGATGAGAGAACAGAATAAGTATTCATCAAGGTCAGCATTGCTACCAAAAAAAGGTACCTGCAGCTGTATCCTGCCACAAGGGTTCATGTAAAAGCAAAGTTTTGTGCAACCACAGAAAAAGAGGATTATCTATTACTCACTTGATTCCCAGGTTCTCCCAGAGTTCTCACTGGAGTCACTGATTTACTCACCACAGTGAAAGGATCTTGATTGTGTAGCCTGCACGAACTCCAACAAGGTGCAGTGATCAAGGAACGGTAACAGTCAGATCAGCCAGTTTAATAAAAGGATGACCCAGCTGAGGCCACAAGCTGAGTTGTCCAATAGAAACTCTATGTATAAATCACAGAATCACAG
>VZRW01007449.1:5195-23605 GCA_013398125.1 Aegotheles bennettii | reverse complement strand
CAAAATGGTTAAATAAATAAAGAGAGAAAAGATAAATTTGATGTGAATGCAACTGTGGGCATGGGGTTTTTCAAATCTCTTGAAACAACTGACAGCTTGGGAAAGAAAATTCTATGGACAAATTCATTTTCTCCCACCCCTTAACTTCATGTAGTCGATGAATGGCATTCCTTCACAGTTTTATCAATAAAATGTAATTCTGGCCAGATCAGTCTGTCAACATGGAAAAACATCAAATAATTTTGTCCATATAAATAAATCACTTACTTTTCTTTGTTTGTGTATGAAATGGGGCTAGTAAAATGCCATCCATAGCCAGACATAAGAGTTGGGGAAGACACTTCATTGTAGACAGAGCAGACAAAAATGCCAAAGAACTTCAGGATGCAAAAGATGCAATATAGTGTATGCAAAGAACCTTTGATTGTCCAGTGCTTGTTTTGTAAAATGAATCTGTGTTGAAAATGTTGTTTCGAGGTTTAGCTGTGGAATTCTTTGGTATAAGCACAGTAAACACATAAAATCATAATGATTGTTGTATTGAAGGGCTTGAGAAGCAGTTGTCATCAATGACTAATATGTAAGAAGGTTAGGTATGTCCAATTCAGTGGATATTCTTAGTTAGATGATGCCTGCTCTTTATAGAAATATTTCCAATTTCATGTCCCCATGTTTGCAGTTTTCTTATGAAAATTCAAAAGTCTTGGGGAGCATGTGGATTATCAACTATCTTTTCTGAAAGTTACTCACTTAAGCTCATCATTACAGGGGGACACTCTTTTATCTCACTCTAGTCCTTTATCCGACCCACAGGCTACTAATTCTTATCCTTTTCCATCTGTTCTCAACCACCTGTAGCTCCACCAAGCGAACCACAGAGGTCAGAGCACCTCTGTTAGTACCACCCAACTCCCTAGCAGTATGAGCTCTGCATCGCAAAGCAAAGAAATACTGTAGAAGAGTAGAACTTGAGATTTTTCCAGCTGACATTGTTTCAAGCTGGAACTTCCCACAATTTGGTTGGTACACATTTTGGTTTATTTGGCTCCCATACATCCATGGGAACATCTTTGTCATGATATGGCGTGCCACAAGAAGAGATAGGCTAGTGTTACTCTCTTTATCTCCTTGTATGTCTCCAGAATTGGGTGGGACAGTATGTCACAAAGTACTGCACACAGTACTGTGTCTTGTATCAAACAAGGACAAAAAAATTGGGACCTGATTTGCTAAATAATGAGCTATATGTCATCACAAAAAATAAAACAAAAGAAAACCAAACATCTCAACCTATAGATTCAAAAGGATAATGACTTTCACTCCAATAGATAATTCAGAACAAGAACTCACCAGTATGCTTGACTTGTAACAGCAGAAGAGCAAACTGTCCTAGCCATCTATAGCCCAAGGTATACTCTGGTCTTTGAATGATCCTTACCATGATACCAAGAGATCTCAGGATCTGGGACTCTGAAAATAATTCTAGCATTCTGCAGGGCTCTAGACCTTTGAAGAGTACAGTCTATGGAGTGATGAGCACAGCAGTACATAGCTTGTTGTAGAAAATCATGCATTGAAGGTATGGGGTTTAATAAGTTTAGATGAATATGTGAAAAAAAAAATGAATATTCGAGTTCATGTTCTCAGATCAGGATGCATGTAAACCAGTCAGTAGATTTAAAGTTGCTTTTCTCAGGAAGACAGTTGCCTAGCTCTGGTTTGGCAGAATGATTGCCACCTTCTATTTGACATTCATAGTCACAAACATTCTTTCAAATCTAGCTTAGTTGGTAACTGTAAGTTTACCATCACCTCAGTAGCTGGATCACAGTTCAGCTTCCCTCTGTGTTTATAGTGATGTAAATTCAGACCTCCTCAGCTGTGGATGACTGCACTAGCTTCAAGACAATACATTATTTCATGCATGGAAATATTGTATTTGTGCCCAGAATTTCTTGGAGGTGTTCATGAATGAGCTGAGATATTTGATGATCTCAGAAAGCTTCAGGCCAGTCTTTTCATTTTATCTTGACTGGGAAAGAGATATTAATGAAATCCCGTAGATAAAGAATAGACCCACTGCCCTTTTTGATACCTGTTTAGTTAACAGGTCTGTACAAAAATGAAACAGTTTCTAACAGAGGACTTGAGCTCAAGCCTGTTCAGAGTGCCCAAAACCAGGCAGCTGGCCTATAGACTTAGGAGATAAGCACAGAAGAGACTCTTAACTTATGGGCCTAAGTGTTGTATGTCAGTGAATTTGGAGCCAGATGACTTAAGTGGCAACTGGGCAAAGACTAACCACAAACACCTTGTATTAATCTATCTCTGCATTAAGCAGCTGACCAGAGTGCTGGAGGCTCTTAGGCTGAATCAGCTGTCGCTTAGACAAGAGCAAATATATCAGTTACTTGCAACCTGGTTGCTGCTCTGGAAGACAGCCAGAGTGGGATGTGGAAGGAGAAAATGGTCCAGCCACTAAGTCAGGCAGGGCGTCTTTCACTCTGGATAGACTGGAAAGCTGTGCTCCCAGGGTGGAGTCCCTACCAAAGGATAAAACTTCCCTGTATCACAGTCTTCCTCTCTTTAGATTTCTCAGTTATATTTCTTCCCCTCATTTTCCACACTCCCCCGAGTTTGTTGGTAGATCTAGTCTATGTGAAAAAAAAAAACAACTATAAATGCCTTAGAGTTTGTTCATTTTTGTTGTTGTTTTGTTGTTGCTTTTCTTCCTCAAGTCCCCAAAGAAACATCAAAGTACAAAGGAAAGAAAGCAATACTGAGAATAAGAGTGAAAGCCAAACAAAAGACAGAAAGAAAAAAAAAGAAAGGAAGAATAAAAGAAGCTTGTGGTGGCCCTGGGGAACTTTCTTCAAGGGGGTTATGTTTCCTTCAGAGAAAGTTTAGAGATATGTTTGTTTGTTTGTTTGCATTTTCAAATTGGGGCAGTTTGTGCACATTCAGAGAAGAACAAAAACAATGCAAATTTCAGGGGAGGTGTTCAGTGTGGCAGACTGCTGGCAGGGCCACCTGGCTACTGCTTGCAGCCCATTGCCCGCTGTGCTCACCTGCTTAAATATTAACAACGAGGAGGGAGGCAGAAGTATATCAATTAAACATCAGGAATGTCTGAGCAGGGAGATGGATTGTTTTCAGGACACAATGCAGGCAGTCGCATACCCTGAGTTCTGTTCCTGGCTACTTAAAACTCTGAGCATTAACCCATGTTAACGCATCTTCCCTCCCTCCCTGTCCTTCCCTATGACAACAGGCTTCCAACACATAAAGTGGAAAATGTTTGTTTTCCAAAAGGGAGGAACAAAAATTCAGTATTAGTCCAGAGACAGACTTAAGTCAACTGTGGCTTCAGACCAGAATGTGGCGTCTTTCTTCTACAGAATTTCCACCAAAGCTGTCAGGTGTTTTACACAAAGTAGAAGAGAGACACCCACAAAATAAATCTCAGTGAGTGCAAATTCAACAACCAGACAATTGCTGAGGATCCTACCTTGGCTGTGTGGCAAAAGAAACCTGTGACAAAACCAGAAAGCAATCTCTGATCCATCTGAAGAGGAAGACTTTACCAACTAGTCCTAACAATAATGACATAGTGTATCATTTAAGGTCCATCAGCCTCAGATTCTGAGTACAGTAATGGGTAGGGGTAAATGGAAGAAAACAGTAAGTGTATATATATATACACATATATATATTTCTTCTGTGCAATATCCCAGACTCCTGAATGACACCCTGAATGTAAACTATTTTCTATATAATTAGTAACTCTTAATTGAGTTATTTTCCATGAATTTGTTTTCCCTCGAATGCATGTGAACTTCTGACTTCCTAGGCACCCTGTGACAAGAAGCTAACACAAACACTTTGGGTAGTTGTGCTTTTCCACCATATTCATATTGCCACATACAACAGGCTTTGAAAAATCTGCTTAGGGGACGTTACTCCCAATTGCGGCATACTTGGTGGATGGAGTTAAACACAGGATAATTTGAAAAGTCTGAAGTAAAGGAAGCCCCTACACAGTGAACTGGATGGGTGATGGCTTGCAGACAAATGCAGTGCTACTTCCCCAGTGGGAAACATCCTTTCACCTACACTGATTCACCTGCAACCTTGGCAGTGATTATGGCAGATGGCCTTGTGGTTTCAATTTCTAAAAATCCTTTCAGTTCTTACTAGTACCTTAATTTCATATCGGTCTCATTTTGGTTTAAATTTCAAGAGATTTAAACTAGAACATTTTTACCTCTTCAGCTGGGCCATTTAAAATACTTGCTGATAGTTCAAATCTGCAGATAATTTACTGTCCCAGTATTTCTAAGAACTAATTACCTGTGTGTATAGAATGATGAAATCTCATTATATTTTCTTTAAAAAACCCACCATGCATTTCATTACATTATCCAATTACTGCTGTGCTTGTACAGTGTTATGTTACTGCCCGATCACAGACTATTTACTGTACAGATGTGTTACTTTAATTAAACAAATGCAACTAGTCATACAGAGCAATGTTCATTCGGAAGAAAATTCTCAAGCACCAGCCATTGATCCTGACTTTAGTTTAACCAGTGAAGGCTGAATTCAAGGCTTAGTTTTGCAGCAAGTTTGGTCTGTCAGTTTCAATAAAGTTTTTATCAGGGGTGACTGCCTGGAATTTGTTCAAATCAAAGCTAAGAGACTAAAGCTGGATAAAAGATTTTTGCTCAAATTTAAAACCTAGAATAATGTATTTAAAATTATCATTATTTTTCTTTTTGCAGTGGTGAAATCAGATGAAGTAGCATTGAGAAGTAGAGACATCCAAACAGGGAAGATAGAAAACAATTGGAAAGGAGGAAGAAAGAAGAGAATGACAAAATAAGTTGCTCAAATACCTTCACTAAGTCAATTATACAGGCAGTGGACTTCAATTTTCTGGAGTCCCAAAGTAGTATTTTACCGCCTTGACCAAGGTAAAAACTTAAAATAATCACAAAGGATTCGTTCATCAACTGGGGAAAAAAAAAATACCGTTGACTTCCAAGATGTGTTTTGAAACAGCTGAGACAAAAATACATAGTTGCAAAGGGGAACAAAAATAAAAATTTAAAACTTTTGATTAAACTGTGCTACTTCTTTTCCCCTTGTAGGTATGTATCTTGGTCTTACGGCTAGTCTTCTGCTGAGGGAGAAATCACTAACTCCATATAAGGGTTCGACTTCTATAATATACTATATTATTTATACTAGTTTTTTAACAGAACTGATGAATCAGAATTTGGACAACCCCACTTTCAGGAACTTCAACCCACTTCCATGTATGCAGTTCTGTATTAAGTTAGAAAAACTATGACGGAAAAAAACCCTTCCTGAGCTGTTTGCCACAGCTCCCACAAAGGAACTGCAGAAAAGATCTACAGAATGATGTAGCATTTCTAAAAAGAGAAACTTGCCACTACTTCAGTGGTGTTGGCAACTCCTGAGGCTGTGTGTGAGTGCCATCTGCTGACCCCTGCCATGGGAAAACAAAGTAGAACCCACCTGGCCTCCTCACCGTTCCTCTGGGTCTGCAAATGCTCCCCACCACGTTGAGAGCAAACCTGCTAACCTTCTCCATAATATAATACATTCTCTAAGTTAGGTCCTTTCTCCAGCTATTCCCACTTACTGTCTTCCCTTAAGAACTCACAACTGTACAATCATGTATACACTCTATGCTGTAATTGATTTATAAATCTAAAACCCTGTTGTAACACCCAATCCCCACTTTCTGTTTTGACATGAGTCTGATGATTTCTTCAGCTCCTATGAACACTTTGTCTGCTAGAGCTTCCTGCAGCTAGGGCATACCTTCCTTGCACCACCTCTTCTTCTTATGTAATATGGAAAAAATACAGCACAGTGGAACACCAAAATCTATGCATCCTTTAAATTTTGCTAGTGCAATATATAAATTATGTTACTTTAATAAAAGCATCAACCTGAGATCTAACTACCTGCTCTGTATGTCCTAGCTTTACCACAGGTTGCTTCTCTGACTTTGGGCTTGTCAGTGAATCATCCACTGACTCAGGACTTTATCTGTAAGAGAGGGTTAAGAGTATTTCCTCTGTTTGCCCGCTCAGGGTGGGTTATGAGCTCATTAAGGCAGGCACTATCTCTTTTTATGCATTTCTTACAGAATTTGCCACAGCATGTTCCCTCTGGCATTGTGAGGACAGCACAGCTGCAGTACATACAAAAATATGGTAACATTAATTTAAAACTCTTTTGAGGATTCATATAGTGCTAGTTTTGGATTTTCTCTCTTTTTTTTTGGAAGTCTTCTTCACAGGGGAAATTTCACTCAGAAAGAACAATAGAGACTAAATAAAACTGCCAAGACCATTGGGAGAGATTCAACCATTTCAAGTAACTGTATTGTTATCTATATGCATGATCTATCTACAGTGGTACAGTATTGGCAAATCAAGAAAAACAGACCATTTGTCCTAACTTACAGAAGGTGCAGCATCATGCCTTGCTCAGAGACTAAACTTGTCAGAGTACGTATTCCTCTGTCAGATTGCCTTAATTTTTGGATCATCCAATCCATTCCCCAGAAAGCCTATAGTCTAAACCAGAGCAGGGATTTGCTAGCTTCATTCTATGGACAGGAGTTAAAGACCAGAGAACTGAAAGCACGTGTCCAAGATTGCAAATATATTCATGCTGCCAAGAATGGGAATTGAACCCAGACCTTCTCCAGATTACACTGCAAAGAGACACACGCACTCTGAGCCAGCAACATTTATAGCTGTTGGTCCTCTAATACTGTGTGTGAGTGTTTGCACAGAACTGAGCCCAGGTGAATAGTCTTTGCCTCTTGGCTAGACTGGAAGGCTCAGGCATGCTGACACACGATATGTATTTATACAGGTTGGCACAGAACATATACAACAAGAGCACTTGCTCAGCCCTCAGCATACAGCATCAGTGCATCCCAACACCTAAACTTTGGCCACAAGAACAGCTTTTATGAATTTGTTCCTTTAAGGTGGAAGAGAAAGTCGGATAACACATTTCTTCATAAAGACACAGAACAAAGTGAGAAAGAAAGAAAAAACCTAACCCTTATTCCCTTATGACATCCAAACAGCTACAAATTCCCACCTCTCTAGGCACCACTTTTCCAGCCTTTAAATAAATAACAACAGCAAGGCCAACCTTTCTATCTCCCCTATGTAAAAGGCGAAGCATGCTGGCTTTGCCACGTGTCCTGTAATTACGGGTCGAACCCCTGTTCACAGAGATATCGATCTGCTGCTAGCTGAGTCTAACTCATTAGGTATTCCTTCATTGTTTCCTATGCAAATTAAGTTAATGAGAATTAGGAACATAATGGAGCCCATTCACCGTTCTAGTTGGTGGAAAATGGGTTTGACTACCAATTTTCCATTACAGCTGTTTTGTAATTACTCTGGAGCACTCTGCATTCTAATGGAGATCCTGAGCTGATCTGACAGTCGATTAGCTTTTTTTTTCCTTTTTTTTTTTTTTTTTTCCTCCTCCTCTCTCCCATCTTCTCCTTCTTTCCAGAAAAATATAAGATTTTTTTCCATTAAAGCTCTGGAGTTTGATTTCTACTGCAGTTAAAGAAACTAGAACAAAATCCCCTTTCTTGTTTCATGGAATAGTTTTCCCTTTTCTTTTTACTGAAGTCTGACTTGGGGGTTGCTCTGATTTCAGTGCTGGGGCTAGTCTGCTCTGGGGAAAACAAAGGAAAATTAAACCAAAAGCATCACAGATTGTATTCCTTTTTACCCTGGTTTCTGAAGGAAAAGAGGCTTATCATGGTCAAAGAGCACGTGCGCCTCTGCATATCTGTCTGTCTGTCTCACTTTACAGACTGATTAGCTCATTTCAATCAAATTTAGCTCAGGGTTGGAGGTGTCAAGGATATTAAATTGCTACAAGCTTCAGAGAAGAGGCATCTGAGTAGCAAAGAAACACTCTATGAACGTGGCCATTAAAGGCAGGCTGCAGCATAAACCCACCCTCATTAGACACAAAAGAACCCACACAGGAAAACACGATTTTGAACATCTCAGTCACAGGATCAGGGTTTGCACCTTTCCTGACACGGCACAGTCTAGCCACCTAGACACAAGGCTAGCAGAAATCAGGCTTCATTAGTTCCGCTGATCACAGAATAAGTCGTTTTTAAGCTATTGAGTCTAAAAGTACATTTAACTCTGCAAAAGAAGTTCAAGGCTTGAAGTGTTGGAAACTACTCTCAGCTGCTTCTCTACAGAACATATATCATGTTTATTACAGCCATGCCTATGGTCCCATCAGGTACGGGGCTCCACTGTGCAATTAGGCACTGAATAAACACTGAATAGTAGCTGGTCCTCACCATGAAGAGCTTGAGTTTTATCAGACAAGTCATATGTGAGGATAAGTAGAGGTGGAAAACGTGGAGTTGCATGTGGTAATGATGGTGTCCCCATATAAATTGTATCTCATCTGTGTTAAGGATGGAGGTAGCTACCCTCAGGTCCTTCCCTTCATCATACATGGCATTAGTATGTTGGAAACACTCTACATATTGGACAGCTGAAGTTCCTTTTACACTTCTTCTTCAGAAGAGAACAGCTGGAGAGTGATCCTGAAATAAAGTTAATATAATTCTGAAGGATAATATAGTAAGATGCCTTCTTATAGTTCTTCCATGAGGAAATGAAAGTTACTAACACCAAAAATATTTTTGTCATTAGTAACAAATACAATTTACATGGCTAAAGATCATAAGCGACTTCGGTATGGTCTGTGCTCAGAATAACAGAGATGGTTGCTCTTGGACTGTTCTTACAAATTGCCTTTTGGGGTTTCACCTCAACTCTAGGTCTCTCCTGGAGTTCAATAAGGTAACTCAAAGGATTAGCAACTACTGATTCAGGGTCCACAGGCCATCTTGCAAAGAACAAGACCAGATTTTTTGGAGTGTTTAACATTTCTTACTCGTTTCGAAAACATGGGTGCGTCCAATCCCACATGATTTTATTTCTGACTCCAGTCAGTGTAAGAGGCATAGCAGACTTGTTTGTAGTAGACTGAAAAATTCCCTATCTTTCTTAATATGAATAGGATGAGACTGAGGGTTGAGAAAGGCCAATGGCTACATGGAAGGAGGCAACAGGAATACACTGGATACCTCTATACAAGGCCAAATACACATAAGGTTCGTTATACCATTTGGACTACGAGGGAGGTTTAATTGAAATGCACAAACTAAAAGGTCAAATTCATGTAAAATTTAAAGGCCATTTTTATTATTTGACATGGAACAAATTGTAACTTTATATTGCCTTTAGATGCAATTTTGCTCAATGTAATTAGATTAATCTAAAATAAAACACGCTTTTTAAAGTGTTAAGATGAAATATTAGAACTTATTATGGGCGGAAAGAGATCTTGATTTCTCTAATAAACACTGAGGAAAATATTTGGTAGAAAGTACAGCCACCTAATTTGCATTAATACAAATGAGAACTATTAAGCTTAGCTGATTAGCATATTCATATGTACTGTAGGCACCACATATTCAAAATAGACTCTGATTACTAACTTAAAGTACTACATTTAAAAGCAGAATCTTTGAAACTCAGAATGCATCATTCATTATATTTGTAACATGATGTACAAGGAATGATTTTACAAAGAAACAGTAAAGTGTATCACCTTTTTCTTTTTTCCTCACAAAAAACTCAGAGTCTAAAGAACTTTACAAATGTCAAAAAGGTACATAAATAAGGTAATGTTGACTGTTTTGGAATGTTTCACTTTAAATGGAAAAAATGAAGGAGAACATTGTCTAATGAAAAGAAAATCTCAAATACAATAGAGATACTGTCTCTTATCAATATGGCAACTGGACATTAAGGGATTTTATCCTGATAACATTTTAATATTATGGGAAAAATATTATCCCTGTTTTCACATATGAGGTAGGGGAAATGAAATGGCTGCCTGAAACCACAGAGGAAGATTTGGGCTCAGATAGAATTAAAATATGTGTATACATTTTATTTTATCTTATTTTTAATGTCTGTAATTATGCCTTATATAATATCTTCCTCGGACTAGACATTTTCTTCCATTATTCATAACACACACTGCTCAGGCTAGCAAACCACTCTGGCACACAGCTTCAGCTCTCTGAACTAGCAGTACTATCTGAATAGTTCTGTTGACTTTACTATATCTAGTTATGTTTAATGATCTCACATATCCTAAATAATTTGGTATATTATGATATAAAATACTGGCAACCTCAATCCATCAGTTACCCTTCTAATTTTATCTTTGGTAGGCATAATATATATATATAAAAAAAAATCTTTTCATGCTTTGGATATTTTATTTTAGGTGGTTTCTATTTATCTTATTGTTTGACTTCTTTTTTTCCAGGAGTTGAAAGATTTAAGGAGCCCTCCATCCTTGTTCTGCCATGAGAGGAATAGGGAGAAAGTCACTGCTGCAATCTATCCAGACCCTTTAAGGACAGTGACAGAGGGAAAAGTTATTTTTTTTTTCTTTCTTTTTTCCTCTAATCACGGTTAATGCTGGTGTTGAGCTGGGGTGGCTATTTAAAAGCAGCTATGCAAATTCCTTGAAAAGAATGAGATGCTGACACTATATTTTCTGTTTTAAGTTTTCCCTGGAAACAACTGAGTAACTGCTGGACTGTCATCAGTGAAAATATTTTATAAATTAACAAGGTGCCTTATGTGTCATGATAGACCTTTTTAGTTAAGCATGTAGAACTTAAGAATCTTAAGGTCTGTTCAATAGTGAACTTTTCATCTTGGCATACCAGTCACAACCTGGAATTTCAGATCTGATTGCCCTGATGAAATGCCAGCAGTTTTTTAAACCTGTGATTTTAGTAAGAGTTTGGGAACTTTTCCCCTTACTTTTTATTATTATTTTATAAGGCAATCATTTCAGCATTCAATTCCCCATCATCACTTTTTTGTTTGTTTGCTTTTTGATTAACAAAGAAAATGAAACAATTTTCAGAAGGCTATAACAGATGCATTCAACCACTGAGATAAGATACACCATCAGAGATTTAACCCTCAGATTTGTATTTTCCTTTCCCTCTCTACAGTTGTTATACTCAAATCTGGCAGCTCCTAGCCAAAAGATTAGACCTCCAGCTGTCATAGCAAATTTAACCCTAATAGGATCTTAGGCAAAAATAACATCAGCAACAGCAACAAATTGTCCACTAGTGAATTTTCATGGTTCCACTTCTCTGCCCAACATTTCTGCAAACTGGATAAACTGCTGATATAGAATATGAGTGAATCACTGAAAAGTGTTTCAGAGAAGTCCTTCTTGGACAAATCCTATCCCAGATAAGGGAATAAGAATTCACACTAAGAGAATTTCAGTGAAAACTATAACAACAAGAGGTGTCCAACACAGCAGTTGATGCTAAATCTCCCAGTGGAAAGGGGAAAAAAAATCCATTGGTAAATGTATATTAGACTAGATACAGCTAAAACCCTACAAAGATGCACATTAAAAACAAATTAGACAAAATGAAATGTACGAGAGTACACAGAACTTATCTTCATAACATTTGTACACATCAATCTCAGATGTGCCCATCTTCAGAACACCTACAGGTATTATCATCTTTATTTTGTGTACATCAAGGCACAGAAGAACATCTACTATTCAGGCTTAACCAGTGCCTTACTCCTTTCCAGTAGAATTAAACTAGAATTACCAGCACAGATTTCTCTAAAATAGAAGGAAAGGTCTAAGCCCTGGAAACTAGAAGAAGCTAAGCATTTAGCAGGATAACTTTTTTGCTATGGAGACCTCAATGGGAGTTGTAGATGTGCAGCATCTTTGAGGATTTAACCTATCACTTTCAAAACAGGCAGCGTGAAGCTTATTTTCTCCTGTCCTCACTCACCCAGACTGTGCTTTGTTAAGAACACTATATTCAGAGCAAAAGATAGTTTTGGATTTCATACTCGAAAGGTATAACTCGAATTCCTGAGCTAATTGAATTAGATGAATAGGTTTCTCCTGTACCTTAGTGGGATCAGAACTTGTCATTTTTCATGTCCATTAATGAGATACCACAGATATACACTGACAGCAATTCCAGCAAGAATGAAAGTGGAAAGCAGAGCAAATGGTCAGACTATCCTTTTAAAACTTAAACTCTGAAGCCTGTTAGGGAACTTTTCTCTGCTTGCTTTACTCTGCAGATTTTCTTGCTCCTTTCTCTAAATAATCCACCATTCATCAGAGAAGTAAGAGTCTAGATGAAGAAACACAGCTCTATTACAGTATTCTTTACAAAAGCCCTTAAACTTCCTGTTTTCCAATTCTTTCTTGTACAGTGCAAGACAGACCTAGGTGTGACCATATTTAACAAAATTGAACCTAGAATTCCTCATTAATTTTCAGCACTTTTCCACCACAGCAGAAAGTTTCCCAGGAGATGCTAAAGAGGCCTAAAGCTTCAAATCAAAGCCAAAAAACATTTTTTTGTTAGGGGAAAAAAAAAAAAGAAAAAAAAGGAAAAGTGCATTTGGAAATATAACTTCAATGGAGACCCTGGGAAAGAAAACAGTTGGGTTTTGGTATTTCTTTCTGTTTTTAAAGGGAAAATAAATCATAATAGAGTATTTGAAGAAATTATTTGGAACACAATGCATAGACCTGCTGAGTGGACAGTATGATTTTAAGAAACAAACTGTCACTTTGAAGTAAATTGGCACTGGACCAAGAAGCTAGGAGAGTTTTTGTCTTGTATCACACTTAGCCCACCCTTTAAACAGGAGGAGTACTGTGAGTTGCTTTTGAAGGCCGTGATGGGATGGAGGAGTGAAATTTCACATCGCAGCAGATATGATGCCAGTGGACAAAATCACATTGATACTTGGAGAAGGCAGCTCTCTAGACTGAACTGATTGGAATACTTCAGTGATTAAAACCAGCATGGCCGACTTGAGTTGTTCCAAGGATCTGTTTCACATGTGGAAAAGACAGAGGGAGGTTATGTACCATTTCTAATGGAATCTTGTTGCTGTTTTCTACAAGCATTACTGGTGAAGGATGACAGTGTTTTTCAAGTATCAGAGATTTGACTTCCCTTCTCTATCTTAACTGAAGAAAATAAAGTACTCCCCTGCTCACCATTACTGTTACTATTCCTTCCTTCTTCAAGTTCAGCAAACATTCCTCCTACCTTTATGATTAGTATTACCTTGTTCTCAGAAATGGAAGACTGGAGCTTCACTGGGAATCAGGTTTGAATTTTAATCTAATCACTGGTAACACTGTCGTCCACCATTATCTCCTTGCTGGTAACCATGTTTGGGACATGAGACAGAGGCTGTATTCCCTGTCTCTCTCCCACAGTCAGATATTCACTCATACAAAGTCAGGATATGTCTATTAACAGTGGTATGATCTGGTTCTGACAGAGTTTTTATTTTTCTGCAAAAAGAAGCTTTTAAAGAAACCTCTAGCATTAATTTGTTTGTGTAATATTCTTGAGTAATGATAATATTCGAACTTTGGACTGAAATGAGTGACCCACTTTTTAAAAAATATTAGAGACAAAATTAGGAATAGGACCATAAATCCACAGACTGTAAGTAGAGGGCAGGTTAGTGCCCCTCTTTTAGACTAAGGCTTACTTCCTGTCACATTCTAGAGTACAAAAATATATTAAATTTAGCCACCAAAAAGTAATGTAAATTGGTACTGTGTAATACTCTGTGTGTAGAAGCCCAATGAGAGCTGGGAACAAAACAGTTTGTCTCTAGATCCAGGAGATTCATTAGTTTGAGAAATAACATGTAAAACACATGTAAATCACATAATGTCCTCCAGGGAAATATTTAAGTGCCCAACTCTATTTTCTGCCTAGGGTTGCTTGGAAGCATTAAATAACATTCCTTCAATTTTGGGAGCTTTAAAGAAATTCAAGGTTTTATACTTTCTAAAACTCAGCGAGACAGATGTACCAAACAGTTGTTTCATAATGGTATCCAACTCTCTTAGTCCCTTGGCAAGAAAATTCCTTCCTTCCTCTCAAAATAGTATTAAATACAGTATCTTCTATCCAGAAGTTGCACTGCTTATAGTCAGTCATCTCTCCAATACAAGTGAGAGTTGGTTTTACTATATTCAGTCTGAACTTATTCTTAAGTCACACAGGCAAGAGAAGCTTATGCAAAACAGAAAGAAAAATGATCTGATTCACCAGGAGATTGCCACTTAGTTTTGGATCTTGTCAGCAATTACAAGTGGAGGTGCATCAGCATAACTGCAAAAATATTGATTCACTTTATATTTCTGTGGTACTTAAAAAAGAAGACATACAACTTAAACTAGGCCAGATCTTCAGTTAGGGGAAACTGTCAGAAATGTGTGGAAGAAAATAGAACTACTCTTGTTTACGTCAGCAAAAAGTCTGGCTCATAATAAATGCAGAGAAAGACTGAACAAAAAATTCAAATATTTGCATTTATTTACATACACACACACACATGTACATCTAGACACTCCTTATTGAGTTTATAAAGTCAACCATTCAGGTATTAGTAAACACCAGAAACAAGGTTGCCAGTGGAATTTGCCTTTTCTCTCTTTGTGGCTGTTGATTATGAAGCCACTTTTAATTACATGAAGACATGTTGTTCACTCCATGGGTGTCCTGCCTCATTCAACACTCAGGTTGAATAGGCCTCATTTTGTACATAATGATCCTGTACGTGCTTTCCCACCGTTGATTACCAGCCGTGGAATTCACCTCACCTTCTTACAGAGACCCCACGAGTAGATGTTTATATCTAAGATAGTTGCTCCAGGGTCCCCCTCTAAACATGGGGAAGAAAGAGGCATTTTAAGAGCTGACCCATTTTAAATGTGTGTTTTAGAGTGAAATGAATTACCCCCTAAGGAAAAACACTTCTCTCCCTTGACTATAAAGAGACTTTGACTAGCTCAGATAGAGGCCTCTGCACTGTTGATGCATCCCATTGCATGTGACCTAACTGTTATTCAGCACATAGTCTTTAAACTCTCTTCCAAACAAAGAGACATTATCAGCCCTATGGGTAATCTGGTGGTCATTGTAACAGCACCTGAGTGATTCCTGTAATACATTTGCACTGTAGGCAACAGGCTTCAAACCACCCAGCTTCCAGCACTATTGTTTCCTAGCAGAGCTACCGAGCCCATCTAACCTCATGTGATTGGCAGTCAGTGGAAGGAGAGAGGTCTCCCCAGAGAACAATTCTCCACTGGCTCGAGAGAGAAGGGATGGGGATGTATTCTGTGCTTAAAGTTGAGTGAACTGAATAACTCTCTCACCCAGGACTTCCTTTTTTAGACTACTTCACATGACATTTTACATCCTGAGTGCACAGTCGCTCTTTCCTTTCATTACTGCTGCCACCCAGCACACACTTTCACAAATCAAACCCCGGGGCCTGAAGTCAGGCACCAGAAAATGAGGAAGAAGCCATTAATGACCACACCTGAGAGGTTCAGATCTTCATTTGCAGCACATACAATGTATAATCCTGATCTCCAGAACAGGTAAATGTCTTGTCTTTTAACTCCATATGTCCTTTTAAAACAGAAGAGAAGGAGTTTTTTTATTTTTTAATTATTTTTTTTTAATTTCATAATCCTGTCTAACCACCAGGATATGTACAACCTCTTGAACAAAATGGAGAAAATATTCTTAAGGACTCAAACGATAAAAGGAATCCTCTCCTTTGGCTTTGTTATGACATACATACAGACTTTTTAAGCAAAAAAAAAAAAAAAGATATAAAGAAATGAAACTGCCAACTTCCCTTCTTAATTTGAGTTTGGCATAAGCATATCTGTGACCCTTGCAATTATGTCAGCCTGCTGCTTTTCTCTTTATCCCACAGACTCAGACTGTCCCACCCTGAAGCTTACAGTTGAGCAAATGTTTGAGATGAGGTGCATCCAGCACAAACTCAGACATAAGTTGAAATGACATTATACTTACATCCTCTGTGCCCCTGCAGCTCTGTTTTTGTGTGTGGCCCTGTCTTCTGTTTTCTCTGCATTCTTGCTGTATCTTTTTACAACTCACATCCTCTATCATTTGTTTCACTTATTTTCTTCAGTTGTGCTAAAGTTTTAATGATCTTCATCTGCCCCATTCCTGGTCCCAGTCCATGAGAAAGGATACTATGCTCTGTCAGTTCCAACTTCCTATCTACTTGGTATTCAAAAGTTGGTGCAGGTTTACCCCATCCATTCTATTTGCCAAAATACATCACCCACTTCTGGGTCCAGTTCACTTTGAATTCAACCAGACACTTTTTTACTTCTCTGCAATGCTTGAAAATGGCAAGAAAATCACTAAGAAATGAAACTGACTGTTTCCCTGGTTAGATCACATGTCCAAACATAAATTCATTGTAGTTCAGACAACAAAAAAAATAGAATGAATCTCAGATTTGGACTAGACCATGCTCAACAAAAAAAAGAAAACAATCAAGATATTTAGCAAGGACTCTCTATTCCCATGTAACTTGTACAAGCTGACATTTTTAAAAGCATTTGCATTTCCACGCTGGAGAAGATTTTGCTGTCCAGAAGATACATCACCATTATGTGGATATTTTGTGACTGCCAAATTTTGGCCATATTTTTACCAAAGCATGGAAGTATGTAAACTTTTCCAAAATGGATCAACTTCTTCTTCAGGAAAGAAAAAATGTGTTATTTTTGTTTTCTATCTTCATTCATGGAATAATGAACCATATTGGCTGAGTTCAAAAAAAGCAGGAGAAAAAATAAACAGAATTCACAACTGGAGGCAGACACACTGCTGGCACAATTTCAACTACAGAGGCTTAAGTTTAGCCCTTATTGTTAGATTATATGCTAAAAACTTGTTTGCACACCCACATGGAAGCACAGAGAGACAATAGAAAGTGGGGGAGCCCAAAAAATACACTGTCAGATTAATCCTCTGTCCATCACAGGGGCTGTCAACCCACCGAAGTCCCATGTCCAGACACCCAGAGGATCACGGGAGTACAATGACAGATAGGCACCTAAATCAAGAACTCCCAAGGGACAAACACCCCATCTGCCCCCCTGATCCTAAGTTGTCCAGCAAAGCCTTCACCCCACTTATATAGGTGGGGCATCCCTCACCATAAATCACCAGGAGCAGCTCTCAGGGTCACCTTTCAGACTAAGAGGTGTTTCTGCCCAGCAGTGTTAGGTGTGTTATGGAATGCAAAGGAAAAGCTTTCGGGGATTTCACAGGACTTGAGATATTAAAATGAAAAACCAAAGGAAGGAAAAGGAAAGAATTTAGGTGATTTGGTAAGGAATGAGTGCAAAAAAATAGAGCAATAAAGGGCTAAAAATGGCCAGTCACACATAAATAATTTGCTGGTCAGTGATCTTGTCCGGCTGTGCCCTGCACTTGATCAGCACAACCTGTTCTGTCTTCTTATTAAATTCTTTTCTCTTTCCTGGGTGAAGGCTCTCTGTTCTGTGTACATGAGTGTATATGGGGTGGGAGTGCAGCATTTGGAGTCAGATAATAGGAGAGCCCCTCTGTCCATTGGACCGCAAACAGCAAGCACAGCTGTGTGAGTGTGGTTGTGAACACCACAGAGGATCAAGCTGGATGGGACAGTGAGTAGCTGAAGTTACACCAACTGTCAGTTGGTGACTACAGGGTCAGCTGTGGAACCAAGAGAATTCCAGCAAGATTTGTGTGTCTGATAGTCCATATCAGCAATTGTAGTAGGGTTGTGTCCTCAGGGACTCATACGTCCAAGTGCCAGCAACTGGGAAGACTGGGGTCCAGGGACAGCTACTGGGCAGATTGAGTGTCTGAGGTCAGTTGCTGGAGAGATCCATCTTGTACATGTGTGGATGAACTTATACATAAGCTCTCACTAGTCAGCCTCCATTCTCCTCGGTCAGAGCAAGGAGTAAGATGAAGCTGTTGGTGCTGCCTATGTGTGTGTGAGTGATTGGAGTGTCTGTCTGTGATCTGTGTGGCCATACATATATGTATACATGTGGTGTATGTGTGTGCTCTATGTGCATGTGTCTACCAGGAATACACCCTCACCCTCGCTGCAGGTTAGACAAGGGGATAAGGAGTTGTAACAGCCTCATCTCTCTTGGGCTGTTGCATCCAACATATTTTCTCTAAAGCTTATAACTAACTGAATACAACAACTACTAATAAAACATATTAAGTAAGTGCCCAATTCTGCACCTGGGATGGGGCAACCCTGGTGGTCTGGACAGACTAGGGAACAAGTGGCTGGAGGGCAGTGCAACAAAGAGGGACCTGGGGTCCTGTTCAG
>VZRW01007448.1:179193-246829 GCA_013398125.1 Aegotheles bennettii | reverse complement strand
TCTGTGATTCTGTGAATGTTGAGCTCTCTTTCTCTGCCAGTAGACACATAAGTCAGGTATGTAAGACATACATGCATGATGCTGAACAGTGATGAATGACCTGGACTACCTATGCTACAGTGTGCAAGGATATTAATGGATTTGGCTCACTTAGACTCGCACAGTTAATATATTTCTGTACAGAGAAAAACTTGCAAGGCTACTGCTTCTGTCACTGCTGCTTCCACTGTCCTGGAAATGAATGTATGAAAAATACTTTGTCCCTAATAACATGAAGGGGTGCATGTCATGATGTCAAGGCTTTTAATTATTTTTTAAATATAAATTTTATGTAGTGAATCAGAACAATTATGAAGGCCTCACTTTCAGTGGCAAAGGAACATTTTATATTGTTCCTGCAACTCATTGCTGACTTAAAATTCATTTCAGCATCCACTACAGGTAAAAAAATGAAATGACAGACTAAAGAACACCTATATTAGTACTGTAACTTCTACCAGTCAAAGGCAACAAGGGAGAAGAAAAATGTTTTACAGCAGTTTCTAGATTTTTCTAATTCATACACAAATCAGAGAACCAATCAGAGAAGAACTGCAAAAGGTGAGTCAAAACCCCTCTTTCTATTCATAATGAGCTTTTCTTTGACCAAATCAAAGAATTAGGATCCAATCTGTAAATACAACTTGTATTTCCACTAATTATATGAAGGTAGGGGTACTTTTCACAAAAGTTAATAGGGTGCCTTTTATAATACATCCTTTCCCAAATCCATTTGCAATTAAGGTAAATACTTAGACTTGTGGAATTTTCTGTAACATTTTTAAAATTATAATATTACAAATGAAATTGATTTGACTAACAAGCTTGTGAATTAGTTTGTTTTGTAAGTGACAGGATTGCTAGAAGTTCATAAATCAAAAATTATTTGGTACTACAGTCTAATTTGACATAAATCAAACCTACAAAATTTGGATTGCTTTAATATTAGTATATTCAGCTTTAGAATAATGGACTCATTTTAAGAAAATGTTATATTAAATTATTCTGTGTATTTTGTAGCCAACTGTGGCGTCCTTAGAAAATGCTAACATACAATATAAATCTGGGTTTACATAATTTCTTTCTTTCCCCCTCTCTAAGCATCAAATGCTAGGGGTTTTTTCCACAAAAAATTATTTATTCTTGAGCATAAATCTCTTTCTTCACTTCTCACAATCCCAAACCCACAGCCGAACTCTATTAATATCTGTTTTTGTTGTATACACAATTATTTAGGAGATCTAAATACACCTCCTGCACCAGTGCAGGCTGGGGGCTGAGCTGCTGTAAAGCAGAACTGTGGAGAGGGACCTAAGGGTCGTGGTGGACAGCAAATTATCCATGAGCCAGCAGTGCTCCCTTGTGGCCAAGAAGACCAATGGAATCCTGGAGTGTATTAGTAAGAGCATTGACAGTGGGTCCAAGGAGGTGGTCCTGCCTTTCTACTTAGCCCTGGTGAGGCCGCATTTGGAGTACTCTGTAATTCTGGGCTCCAAAATACAAGAGACACATGGAGCTCCTGGAGCAGATCCAACGGAGAGCCACTAGATTGGTTAGGGGTCTGGAGAATCTCATGAAAAAGGCTGAGGGAGTTGGGTCTGTTTCTCCTCAAGCAGAGGTGTCTGAGAGGGGACCATATTAATGTGTATAAACACCTAAAGGGTGGGTGTCAAAAGCATGGAGCCAGGTTCTTTTAAGTGGTGCCAACCAATAGAACAAGAGGTAACAGACAGAAACTGATGCATCAGAAGTTCCACCTGAACATGAGGAAGAACTTCTTTACTGTGTGAGTTACCACACACTGGAACAGGTTGCCCAGAGAGGCTGTGGAGTCTCCCTCATTGGAGATATTCAAGAACTGTCTGGATGCAACCCTGTGCCATGTGCTCTAGGATGACCCTGCTTGGGCAGGGAGGTTGGATCAAATGCCCCATTGTGGTCCCTTCCAACCTTACCGGTTCTGTCACTGTGATTCTGTAAAGCAATCAGAAGACAACAATGTTGATTCATTCAATAGGGGCAGTTTTATAGCTATTTACCTTGCTTTTGATCACTAAATTTGGATAATTCTTTGCTTTAATATTGCTTCCTATGTCTGATATTATCTACCTCGCATAATTATTCCAATGATACACATTAGTACAGTATAACAGCCTGTGTTTAGTGACTGAAAAGATCTGCAATTTAGAAGACGATTTGATGAGATCAATCTGATTCTACACTTCGAAGATGATTATGGGAAACAGGGTAGGGATCCACAAAGTGTATCACAGTATCTTTTCTGTATTTTTTTTTCAACTAAGAAACTTTATGAAATAAAATTAGACATGTATTCATAAGGAAAAAAAAAAGGAAAGAAAATTAAAAAAGTAAGCCACTATATTAGTCCTTTGTTTGATAATAGTACACAAGGAGGAGTGAAATTCTAAAAACAACCACAGCTGTGGCTGTGCCCACCTGAAACCTTACTGATCTCAGAGGATCTCCTCTCCAAGTATGTGGGTGGAGAGTCATGACCATTGAATGCAGTTTAGACTGATTACAGTTACATACTCAATTAAAGTTTTATCACCTTTCACACCAGTATCTAAAATAGTTTTTGTATTATAAAAGTAACTCAACCTGACAAGTTAATGTCACATATTAACAAGGTTATTATGTTAGAAGCTAGCATTATTTACAGGTATTCTCTCAGATATCGAAGGAATATAAAATACTATTCACATTTACTTAACTTGTTTATATTATCAATAATTTTAATGTGTTTACTCCTGAAACCACTGACTATAATATCCAGTTCTGTAAATGGATGATGAAGTCGATTTTCTTCATATAAAGACTATCCAAATAAGATTTACCTTCCTTTAGAGAAATGGTACAAATATTACGAAAATTCCCATGTTTTGCTCGACCCCAAACACCTATGGGATTTTCATTAGAGTTATTTATACATTGTTCCATTTTCCTAGTGTAACACAAACTGGAAAATACACATCTAAGTCATACTGTATACCTATATATATTACAAATTACATTGCATTTGTTGATTTAGAGTTCTGCTGAAGATTTTGTTGCTCAAAATATTTCCTACACAGTTTAAGTATCAGGCAGTTAAGTTTCAGAAATCCAAGAGCGGCACGACTGCATAATTGGAACATGAATGATCCTAATGATGATACGTACTTACATAAATGAAGACAGCCAACTAGGTCCCATTTTCAAACTTGAGTGCCTAAAACAATGAGGAACTGCTTTAGACAACATCTATTCCCCAGCATTTCTGAAAATCAGACCTTGTAGAATAAATCTTCATAAGCATTCATAGTTAAATTTTGTTAAATTTTGTTTCAATGCTCTAATTTGAGTGTTTTGACTTGTGTTTTTCCTTTTCTAACTATGAAGATAACTTCTGTGCGTAAGAGCTAGTGAATCAACTCTGAAGCTCTAGAGTTTTAAAAAGATAATTTACATGGCTATTTTATGACTACTGTAGAAACACCAACCCACTGTGCTTTGAAATGTTAATTTGTTCACTTAATTCAAAACTAACTAACTAACTTAATAGCTTCTAAGAAGCTAGCAAGGCAACAGCTTCTTGGTATGAGTACATGCAACCCAATGACACACAGAGACATAAAAGTGTCATCTGACTTTACAAGCTGCTCTGACCCACAGGATTTAACTCACCTACATTTAGATTTGCACATGCCAGCATGTGAGCTACATACTGTGGTCTCCTCTTATTATCAATGGAAAGAATCAAAGACTCTTTAGGATATGACTAAGCTCCTGAAGTAGTTCAGATAAACCATGGCCTAAAAATGTTTATTTCTTCTCTTTGGTGGGTCACTGTTTCAGATGTAGCTACCCACTTTTTAGATATCTATGTTTGATCAGACTAATCCCACTCATAACAACAATTAATGTTTGACCTTTAGGTATTATGCTTTCTGGGGCATTCTGTAATTGCAAGGGGTGCTGCTACAGCCTCCTTTTAATAAGGCAGTAAGACTATCCTTAATTACTGTGGGTGCAAAGTGTCTTTTCTAAGGAAGAGAATAGGCTAGGAGCCAGTGGAGAAGAGAAGCGAAGCAGACCAATGTAAAAAGTTTAGAGAGACTGAAGAGGTATGCACCTTATCTGGGCATGAAGTCAAAAAGCAATAAAGACTAATTTAATCACTTGTCCTAGCTGATGAACATCCAGATGAGGCCTTGGAGACTAAAAGGCAGGTCATGCCCTTTCTGAACTGATCTGTAAAGTCATTACTGTCTTCTCAAACATATTTCTCATACAGGTCCTCTTCAACCACGACACATGTCAGATGTCACTCAAAGTGGATCCATCTAGATATAAAAGAGAAAGGAGTCTTGACAGTGCATTCACAGTGAAGTCCCCTTAATCTGAAATAGCCTAAATCTAATGCTCTTGAGGGCAAGCTGCAAGACGCATCTCTTTCGGAGAGTTGTTGAAGCGGCAAATTTGAGCCAGAGGTGATGGATAGTAAAAATGGAGAAACTTTCATCTTCATTATTTATCTGCTAACTGGTGATTAAATGCTATGAGATGTTGTAGATTGCTAGTAATTTCAACACAATGATTGGTTCTTTTTCTAAAAAAGTACTTAGCAGGATCGTTTAATATGTTAAACTGAAGTCTTTTGCCACTTTACAATTTAAAATCAGAGATAAATATGGATCCTCCTGAAAGATTATGTCTGAAGTGTTGGTACAGGAAAACAAATTATATACCTTTAACATAACAAAAATTTGTTACTAGCATATTATACAGCCTAATCTGGCAAGCTAACAGATATTTTTACTTTCCATTTAATTTTCTGTACTTTACCCATCTTTTGATCCTGCAGATACTTGTATGTATACTTGACTACTCAAAGAGTCTGCCTAAACTCTACAGCTATGTTTATTTTACTGAGAAACATTCTTACGTTCCGCTGATGTGTTGGTACGGGTTAGTCCTACACAAACTCCATTTCTAGAGAGGAGAGGAGGACAGTAGCGTGAGCACTATCTTCTTCGTGCATGAACGTGCTCAAACACACTGAGCGGCTTCCATAGGAAGAAAACTTTGTCTGCATGGTTGCTGAGCACTCTTTCCAGGTGCTGTGGACATAAGAGCAGCCAGGAGGTGAGAATGAACTCAACCTGAAACTGTTTGTGTGACCAGAGTTAAGCATATATATTTTCAGTGTAAAAGTTCATTTTTACCTTTCTCTAAAGATCTTTCTAGATGGTTGGAATAGAGTTTTGGAAAAGGAGTTTTGTAGAGAGGAAAATTAAAGAAAATAAATAGAAGAGTTTTCAAGATAACGTATTGCATTTTTTAAATGTTGCTGCCTTATCAGAAATGTCTATCTGTAGAACTCAATTATGATTCTGTATTTGACTCTGTTAATATATGAAAAAAATAAATTTCTGCAGTCAAAATGTTAGTTATTATTTCTTCTAAAGTAACATGTGTGAAAGAAAAGACCTAATTCAGGTAGGGCTTCTTGTCACCATGGTTCTGTGATGTCTCCATTCCAGCCATCATACTCAGTGGCATCAGGCTGAGGCATTTATATGCTTACTCTTGTAAGTTCACAGATTGCTGTACCTGATGCATTAAAATTCATGTGTTTTTACTGGTCTGTTCATGTGCAAGATCCTGGAGGAAACCAAAAAGAGAAAAGAAGCAGACAAAGCACAAAACTTTTAAACAATACTAATTGTATATTAGAAATTGGTATAAAATTGTTAATTACTCTAAATGGTAGGATTTGGTCTCCAATAAAATCGAAGGGATGGGGTATGTGTTTGAGTGTGTTTGTTTTGTCGCTAAGATTGTTTACTAAGATTATGTTGTTGTTGCTAAGATTTTATCTTGAGCTTTGCTTGAACCCATTTCTATAAAGACACCGTTATCAGGAGGAGAGAGATTAATTCAGAAATAACAAGAATATTGAAGTTAACTGCTTCAAAATAACGCATTGAAAAGGACAAAAGAAAAACATTTTTACTTTAATATTGCAAAACTACTGAGCTATTTTTGCTGGGATTTTCCAAAATAATTCATCCTAGAGTAGACAGCTGGCATGGGGCATTTTAGTCTGAACACTTTAAATATGGCAATTATAAGGAATTCAAAACAGGGTCTCAAAGGGAATAGTTTTGGTCAACCTTAACTAAAAGCATTTAGTGGAACTAAAATAATAAAAATCTGTAAAATTAAAATCTGTATAGCATGTAGTTGAATAGACCTGTATGGTTTCCTCAAGGCCTATTCATATGTACATAATTATAGTTACAAAATTCCCTTTGAAAACAATTTTTAAGCAAAAGGCTTAGAAAGAAAAAAAAAACAGGGAAACTGTCACATTTTACAGCACAGCTTATCTGCTTCTTCTACATTTATTTTCAGAGTTCAAAAGACAATCATTGACTAATTATCTGCCAAGTGCAATACTATTGTTTGGATCCTAGGCATCTTTACTTCGTTGGAAAACACTTTTATTTCCTTAATGGCTTTTCTGAACTTCATTATTTTGTGACATTTTGTAATATACCACATAAAAGCTCCTGGATACAATGAGAAAGAAGAATTTTCCATTTATCTTAGGAGTCAAAAGCATTTTAAACAGTAACACAGGAGTGTTATGGGCTGATTTTCAATGGAGAGAATTTCTCTCAAATATTTAGTAACAGAAAAAAATAGGAGGAAGTATTTGGATCCATAATGCACATCATTTTCAAGGCAATATGAATCCTTTTCATTGAGCTGTTTACAAAATTTCTTCACAGGGACACGGAGATAGCTTCTGGACATTTATGTCATGTCTACAAACACTTCATCTGGCAAGGTGTATCAAAATTAATGTGAACTCACTTCATTAATTTTATGGTTATTTTCAAAACTTTTATGAAAATAAACAGTTGATTTTGCAAACTCAGAAGGTTTGCAGTTACAAGCATTCATCAATGCCCTTGTCTCCTGTCATACTAAGCCCCTACATAGCTATGTTTTGGAAACTTCTATGTCTTTTCTGAAATAATAGCTACTCTAACCAACACATGCCACCTCTTACACACACTAACTTCATGTTTATTAGAAAAATATAAAGCTCCTGAATGGCTGTGGCTTGTTTTGATATCCAGTAGTTGTAGATTGGAAATAAGGCCTGTGTTTGCGAGACCCAGAAGACTTGTTCAGAATACCACAGATAATCTGTCAATTTGTAATATACTGCTCTGTAGCAGAAGCTGGTTAATTCTAGTATCCAGGACAATCTTTTCAGAAAATATTGAGGCAATCTTCAAAGACAGAATAAAAACCCCAACAGCACTATCACTTTAAGCAGAAGAACACTATTAAAATAATGAACAACTTGTCCATGAATTCTCTAGAAAAGAAATCAGTACTTTTTATTTTTTACACTGGAATAGGAAGAAAGTCTACGAAATGTTGGTTTTGTTGGTTTGATTTGATTTGATTTTACCAGGTAGATACTTATGAAATATTTCCACTATGAAATAATAACCTAAATGTCTCTCACAAATCCTCAGCAGTTTTGCTCAGCTGGTATTAAAGATCTTGAACTGAAATAAATAGGATGACTACTTCTCCCAATTTAAAAAGGGGAAACATCAACAGAAAAAGCTATTTACTGGGACTATAGCAAACCAGCACACTACACTGTGTAGGAAATGAATTTTAATTTTCTCAAAATTGCTTAGTAGGTTAGTTTGCTCTGACAAGTAATTCTCCTGCTTAATAGCTTTTCAGGAGATTTTGCCATTGCCGGTATATTGGAATTCATATTGTAAAATAAAAATACAAATGTTTTTTAATTCAAAACCTGGTAAAACCAATTTTGGTACAGATGTAACTACTGCAGCGTTTTTTCCAGCAATTAAGGTGTTAGATGGATACCTTAGTATTTAAAATGGATCCAAAATACTCAAGATACAATTCCACAAGAAAAGCCATTAGACATTTTCCATCTTAATCCATTGATATTTAAATACTTCATGGAACTTCCACGTTTTGCAGAAGTACATTATATTTTCAAGGTGCTATTAAATCATCTGTGAAACCTCCTAATGGAACACTTCACAGAAACTCAACTACTGAAAACTAGGTAATAATTGTTGTGCCAAACTTTCGTCTTTATATGAATGTAAAGATAAAGAATTGATTAATTATTTTTAGACATCAAGATATGAAAAAGCTTTCATACTGGCATCTGGATTTTTTACTACAAATTTCCTAAAGCTTTCTTAATAACTTTAAGGATGGGGAAATTTTCTCTCTGTCAGGGATATAATTCTGTAATCACAATGTATGCTTTTGTATCCATCTTCAAATACTCCTTTGGGTTTTATATTCAGACTTTGTCTCATCCTAAATTAGACGTCTAATGTGGGCCAGGAAAAGGTTAAATGTCCCTGAGGTGATTAAGTCAGATGTGGTCTTCTATGTTTTAGGTATTTAAAGTTAGATGAGGCAAATACTTCTCTGAAACAGTCTCTCTAGTTCCTCATATTCTACTAAGAATAAGCTATTTTTTCCTGTAGTTTGCTGCTGCATAAACAATTACAGAATTTATTCTTCTGACCGATGAGATACAATAGAATATTTCTGTCTATATATGTATGTATAGCATGCATAACACCTTATGTTGGTTTTCCACAGTAAAATTAAAACATGCAAGATGTTTTCATTTTATGTGTTAAATTAGGGCACTGCTTTTATTTTCTTTCAGCTGTGTTTTGCTGACAGCGATGTCAATAGTATTTTGGAATGCAAGATTTGTTTAAGCAAGTGATGATTCCTGCATTTCATAAGATTTCAAGTTATACACAGATTTGTTCCAGGAAAATAGCCTTTAAAAACAGCACAAAGTCACAAAGCTTTTCTTACATTGGCTAAAACTTTTAATATGCATTCACTTTTCCCAGCTTTCTCCTCTCCCGTGCATTTCTGATTGAATGTAAACCATTCAGTAATTATAAATGGCTTTGATGTCAGGTGTTCTCTGTTCATACACTTCTTCATAAATTTGCTGATCTGGGCACATTTGGGATATTAATACCTATTTTCTTTCCATGTACATGAAATGAGCAGGCTGTTTTCCTAGCAGTTTCTTTAATACTGTTTGCTTCAAAAGAATGAGCTTAGCTTTCTCAATATTATTATATTTTGAATACTATCTGCCTTTATAATATGATTTCCTCATATGCTGTCATTTTCACTCATAAAAAGTCTCAAACAATATTTCACTGTTTTCCCATTTCAGTAGCACAGTAAAATTTCAGTCAATCTGTTTGTATGAATTATTGCTTACTAAGGGAACAGAAAATCAGTCACTTACTAACTCCTGAAATCACTCAGGTTAAGTAATACAATTTTATCTTAACTAAGAGATGTAGAGTGTTTCAAGACACAGGTGCCCTACCAAAAATGTCTCTAAACTTTTTCAAGGCTTTGTAATTTCCCCAGAGATCTTTAAAATAACCTTGTTTGACTTTAGGTAACGCACTTCAAATCAGGTTTCAATTTCTCTGCCAGAGTAATGTCAGTAACAATGTCTCCCTTCCCTTGTAAAGAGTTCTAGGAAGAACATGTTAAAAGTCAGTCAAGAAACAGCAATAAATTATCAGAAGTAATAGCTGTCCTCCACACAAATAGATGTAAAACCAAAAAATATGATTAATTTTTTTCACTGCAAAAATAATTTTCCAGAAATCTTAATTTGGAAATTTCAAAATGTTTTGTTCCAGTTTGGCAGAGTTTTCTCTCCCAGAACTGCTACAGCAACTCTTAGGAATTGTTATTTGGGTATCTTGGCTATTTGATGATGTCCCTCTTGAGAGTTTTATTGGCCAGGAGTACATTTCCCTGGACAATATGCTCATAACTCATCACAACGATTCAACCTGAAATTTCTCATGTATATCTATGGTGAAATGCCTCCAGTTCATTAGCAGGTCCCTTCATCTCGTCCCCAAAAACTGTGTGAGGTCTACTAGTTAATATTACTCACTAAAACACAGCCTGAAATGAAGAATTTTGTTCATTGCTTCCTCCAACTGAACAGAAAAATGCTATTTAGGAAACCATATTTTTTATAACTCGGCCCACACTTCCTTTGACATTTTTGAGTCTAAGTCAATTAAAGGGCTACCAAAAGTCCACAATAAAAATTGTTATCAGAATTCTCTGAGTCTATTACCAATTTACATAGTCCTTGTTCAGAACAATTTTAAAATATTAGATACTTCAGGAGAATTAACTGGAGGACTATCTTGTTGGTGATCCCTGATATATCTTAATTGTAAGTGAAGAATTAGCTGCCTATTACCATCATGTTTACCCCAGAACCTCAGAAATTTGGTTTCTACAGAGTTTCCTACAGAAAGTCTTCTCTTTTCCTTAAGTGATGCTCAGACAGGACTTTGTGTATCTAATGACAGCTAAAATGACATTCATACATCTTAACTTTGGGTATCTAACTTAGATTCTAAAGTTGACAACTCATCTAGCACATCCATCTAAATCAGCTATTATATCAGGGGGTGGGGAGGAGATTCTGAAGTGATGCATCTAAAACTGTCGTAAACATTTATCTTAAGGAGGGGTATAACTAGCCTAGACTGAAGCCAGCTGGATTGTACCTAAAATTAGGTGCCTAGCTGCTCCAGATCAGGTTTTCTGAGTCATCCTCTGAATTACCCTATTCTTCAACATTGGACATATACAGTATTGTAGAGAAAAAAGCCTTAAAATTACATGCTCAGCTTTTAAATTCTTGAAGTCATGGCAAATATACACACATCTGAGTAATCTCATGTAGGTGGCGTTTAGTTATTTTTCCATAGAAGCGATGGCTTTGATGGTATCACCAAGGAAACATGTTTCTCTTGGAGTAGAGAAAATGAGATGCTTCTTCATGTCTATTTGAGGTCCCTGATAGATTTGCATCTTCCAGACAGAGAACATCTGAGAGTAGGATTTAGCCTGACAGTGGTAACTGTGACTCCAGGGCTATGTTGGCAAAGAGCAATCCACAGAAATGGGCACAACCGGCTGTATGAATCCACCGTGATGGCTCAGTGGGGTCCTCTAGCACCGACACTCCCGCTGTTTTTGTAAGCTCAGGGGTGGATGACATAATTGTATTTTTTTTCATATTTTCAGTATTGTTGGCTTCATGTTATCATTTTTTATAAAGCCTAAGTTTTCACTGTTGTTCACATCTGTAACAAAGAGGGAACAAACCTCAGTCAAAAATGCAATCAACATCTAAAATACCTAGTTAATGAGGCTTCCTTATGTGGGATAAATGAGACAAATAATCTTTTTTATTATTACTTTGTTAGTAATCCATTATGAAGAGCACAAAACTCTCTTTAGCACCCTCCCTTCAGAGAAACTGTGAACTGAGTATGCTACAGAGGATTACTTATTTTTCCTTGTGTTCAAGTGGTATCTCCAATATGACAAGAATTGCATCCTGATAAAATCCACAAAACCAAATTCAAATAAGTCCTTATGAAAACAAAGACTTTCTATTTAGATTGGCTGATGTTCATAAGCATTGAACCTGTTTGAAACATAGCCAACATTAATTAAAAAAAAGTGTATAGCAGTGATTCAATTAAAATAAAAGATGAATACAATTTGAAAGTTAAACATATATATAAGTGTGGTTGCATGGTTGTATTAAATGTAATTATTAATAAGTTAGACCTTTTACAATAAATGTCATAAATAGTTAATTATAAAAAGAAATCACAAAACTTGGAATAGTAATATTAGATTGACAGACCCACTAATCTCAGCAGGCCTCTCACTTACATAGGCGTACAGTGTACTCGGGCAGAAGGCAAAAGCATATACAGTCTTTTGTTATCTCCCATAGCATTAATTGGAGGAAAATTAGAAAATATTTTAAAAACCCAAACAGTCGTCTTGTGCACAGAGAAAGAGAACTGTATAAAGAGAGAAGGGCTCTGTCTTCATTGGGCATAAAGCCAGATTCCAGATAAGGATTTTTGATTGGCAAATTATCCCATATCTAAGTCAGCATTGAACTACCACATTTGGTCAGAAAGAATAGGTAGAAAGACCAGGGTGAACTTCACTAGTGTATCTTTCAGTTTGAAGATGCTTAGGAAATACTTTATGTTATGAATGATGAAGATTGAGGTATCAAATTGTTTTAACACAATAGGCCTTTCCCCACCCCAACCTCTAACCCACTCTCCCCTGCCCCGGGGGAGAGCAATGTTCACTTCTGATTTATGATACACATTAAAATAGTTTGGTAGTGGTCTCCATTTATTTCCTTGTCTATATATGTCCAGATCCCAAAACCACTAAGTAATTTTGTGTGATTGGCAAGTTTTTCTCAGGAGAAACTCTGGACAGGCAAAGTGCATTGCAGGTCACTGCTGACCTCAACTAGCAGAACTAAATAGAGAAAGTTCATAGTGTTTGCCTGTACTTACCATGAGTCTAAACAGAAACACTAGTGATCAATCAGAAGGCCCTGAATTCACCATAGAACTTATAGATCATAACTCACTGTATTTTCCCTATTTTTAGTCTCTTGGCATTCCAGTATTGATTGTAGTAAACTCGTGCTAACATAGCAAGAGCAAATTGCTTTAAGATACATTCATAAAAGCAGTATACTTTTTAGGTTTTGCTGCTTTTGATACTGACAAAAGGTGTATTCTGATAGTCATAAAACAAATGCAGCAGATCTTAACTAGTGTTGGAGTGAGATTGTTTTGTTCTTGTTATTCATGAGTGCACCTATTGTACCCTTATATTATCTGTAGTCTTCCAAGGTCTATTTCATTTTCGAGTACTGAAAAAGTATGCTTTATTGTTTTGTGAGTTTTCTCTTACAGGCTTATGTCAGAAATGGCCTAGGAAAGCAGTTTCTATCTACCTTGTCTGTTACCTGAGACATTTAAAATAGTTTCTCTTACTTAAGTTTTCAAGTTCAACTGAATTTAAATAGTAAGTATTCACTAGTTTTTAATGTTCAACCAGTCCTTGTGGACAGTATTTCTCCTTAACTGAACAAACTCTGAAAAAAAACAGAAACTCACAGTTACTTGCAACCTTAAAACATTTGGCCAGGTTCTAGTATTCTGTATGTCTTGTTTATCTTTCAGAAAATGTTTGTCTAATTTAAGTGTTTGCCAGTGTAAAAGATGCTAATCTCCAATTGACTGGCAGAGATTTTCTGTCCTTCAAGTGGATCTGTTAATCTTATTACACAGGTGAAGGAGCCATTGCCAGACAAGCAGAGGTTTCAGAAAATCTGTATTTCAGGACAACAGCCTGACCTAGTGTGCCCAAAGCAGCTGCTGAGCATGAAGCCATGATTGTCACACTGTGCCACTGATAGGCAGGCAACTCTGCACAGTTTGAATGTCTTTCTCTTAATTGTGTGGCCATAATCAGCCCTTGCCCTTGAGTCTGTTTTGTCTCTATGAAATATGGTGTTCTCTCCGTAAAGAGTATTACAAAACATTTCAAGCTTGTCTTGCAATCAAATTCTGACACAGGAAATGTCTCTTTTCTTCTGTTGGAAAGGACAGATGCAGCACTTAATTTATGCAAATCATTACGTGGCTTCAGATACAGAGAATTTGACTGTAAGAGAACCTCTGCCAAGATTCTCCTTGTAGGAATAAAAGTGTCATGTCAGAAAGATCTGGTGTGGTCACTAGTTTGGGCTTTGTCACAAACAGGCAATGTAACAAGGGGGTGTGATAACAAAACCAACACATGTTTCAGTCTCTTCACTTGGACTTGAGGTTATTATAAAAGGATTATACAGGATGAAGGTTTCAGTAAATACTGAATGTGAGAAATCTGAATTTGTATGTAAGAAATACCTCTGTAGGTGTATGGGGTTTTTTTAATTGCTAAACGATCAAAAGACTTCTGAAGCACCACACATTCTCAGTAATAACAAGAAGATTTCCAGAGACCTGACTTATTTTTCAGTAGAAAAACTTGTTATTCTTTCTTCCAGGGAGTGACTGATTATCTTAAATGCCATTATTTTCAAAATACTACCTGTAGGTACCACTGCTATTGCATCTTTTCTTCTTTAGAAGAAAGTAACAAGAAGAATAAGATCTGTACAAAGTAACAGATAATGCTACATCTTTACGAGCCATAAAAATAAATAGGCAATTCAAAAAAAGGTTTCAATATTGACAAAGCAAATAAGTATTTAGTGTGATACTTAATCCCTGCTGTATCGTGACACGTGCCTGTATTTTTAAAAACATATTTACGGCTGGCCTAAGCTTGCCTACAGAAAGAACTTGATCTGCCAGCACCAGTAATAATACAGTGACAAGTTTATTTGGGGGGACAGCTGTTGAAATGCTTTTGTTGCTACTGGCATGCACCATGTGTAGTGAAAAAGCAACATGATAAAGCAGAAGTAGGTCTGAAAAAAACCAAACCCACACAGCGTGGTGACACAAATGGACAAACACCTAGTTCAGCTGAATAGAGAAATAGCATATAGCAAAAACTCTCAAGAGGCTGAACACAGAAAATATTTCATGCAATGCCAGAAATGATAGTATATGGCAAAATATCTACAGAGCTGTCCCAAGTAACATTTTCCCCTCCCTATCCATACAATTTGTAGAGATCATACTGACAATTGTGTTTGGCAACTCTCAGTGAGAAACTGATCTATTCGAGTACCAACTATTCACCTAAGAAAGGAACTCTCAAAGCTCCATCTTTGCCTCTTTATGAGCAAAGATGGGCACAAAAAGTAGCTTTACCTATGCAAGCATATGTATATAGCTGGCAACTGTGTAAATGGATATATTTCTCAGGTAAGATACGTACCCGTTAGTAATAGAGTTTCACTGTGAGAATTTCACAGATTTTATGGGTGCCTTTGAAATGTTCCATCTAATGATTACACTCAGTATTTCTAAGAGGTTTGAACTCGTAGATGGGATGTATATGAACAGCAGAAGTTTAAGTCAAAGTTATGTATTTTTAAAAACACAAGCCCTTTTGTTTTCTGTCTTGTTTCTATTTCTTTCAATCTTGAAGTGTATTAAATTTTCTACACATTATATGTGTTTTGACTTTTGTATGGTGTTCCTGGCAAGACTAGACACTGAGATTTGCAAACTTCAAATATTTCCTTAGAAATAAGTAAGAAAATAATAAATAAAAATAAGACTCTGAAGAATTATATGAAGGAAAGTGAGACAAGTTGCACCAGACTACAACTTGAAAGTCACAGTCTTTGTGGCACACAGACTCAAATATCTTTTGGTAATTACCAGGATTTTCCTATATGGATGACAATAAATACGTGAATGCACCCAATAAGATATAAGAAACTATATAAAAAATGTAGTATTTTTTAATCTGATACTCAACATGAAGCAATTGTAAAACTATAACAAACCTAGTACCACACATTACTGTGAGATGAAATAGTGCAACGATGGAGGAAGAATAGGCAAATTACTTTTTATACTGTTGTAAGGTGTGACAGCAATTATTAAGACTGTTAAGGCCCATTCCTTAGACACTCCCTTTGTTATATATCTAATTTAAAAAAAAATTCTGAAAGATTTATGTATACAGCTTCCTCATATACTGGGACAAAAATAAGCAAGATTGTACCAGTATTAAAGTTGCCTTCAGATGTTGAATTTTTTATAGCATCTTGCCAAATAGGACCCCTGTATTTGAGTATAACAATGTAATACAAATGCAGAAGTAAAGTAGTGTGTGAAAACATAGATGAATAACATTCTAGTCAGGACTGCTGCTATTCAAAAGAGAAAATATAATATTTTGCAAAGAAATTCTATCCTTGTTAACTGATCAGCCTCTTGGTTCCTCTTCCTCTATTCTCAATTGAATGATATTTTCTGGAGCATCTATGGTTTCATGCTATACAAAATAGAGAATTGTTAAGGTACAGTTTTCCTTTCTTGTGGGTTAGTTTGAAAAGGAACTTCTTGCCAGCATATATTGTCAATCATGTTAAAAAGAATTAAATTTATTAATATAAATTAGACATCGTTCACAAAATGAAGACATAGAATAACATTAATCAACATAATACCTCAGATACTTATAGATTAAGTAAAGCAGGACAAAAGTAAGACTATTTAAGAGATAGGACTATGGGAACAGCTTAACAATCTAGAAACTACACAGGGACGAAAGAGTTGAAAATGTGTCCCTTTTGACGTATCTTTATTATATAATCAACTGCAATTCTATTCTCAAGTCACTTTAATCAAAAATGATTTTTCATAGCCTAAAGTCTAAAAGAAATCATCACACCAACTGCTGAGTTTTCTAAAATGCAACTGGACAACCTAAGGGGGGGGAAATATTGTGCTCCAGTGGAGCAAGTTCTAAAATATTCTACAGCATATGGAGTTTTCCCTGGAATAACTAGATTAAAGATTACATTGTATTTTAAATATTTGTTGTACCTTTTTAATTTTTATTTATTTTTTATGTTCCTGATCCTTCCTTGTAAAAAGAGCATGGAGAAGATTTTAATTGTATGTTAGAATGCACAACATCACATCACTTATTACAGACAGAGAATGTAGCAATTTCTAGAGTTAAGACTGCCTGATGACTTCTAGTTTAAAACCCAATTTTCTATTCCATTCTATATATCTTTGCCAAATTATAACCTTGGGCTGAAAGCATCATTATTACCAGAGTTTTCACTATTATTATTGTTATCAATATTATGAGAAAGGAAATTTCAAGAGAAGAGTTCTGACATTTTTCTGAAGAAGATTGTGCAAATGTTGCTGAGATGTTTCAGTGCCTGCACTCTATAGAGGGAAGAAGATCACCTTATTTCATTTCTACAAAAAATTTTCCTGGAAATGATTTAATAGAAGTTTCCTTCTCTGCTAAATATAACATGTATCATGAGGTGGCATAAAAAAAATATTGGTTTGCACATTTGCAGAATTTTGAGCCCATCTTCTCTGTGGCATTTCCTGGACTTTAAATGCTTAAATATGAAAACTTACTGATTAAGCATACTGTCTTGCATACAATTATGTAAAATAATTTAGAGGAAAAAAGTGAATTATCCTTAATATTTTTATCTCATACATAATTTTTGCATTCCTATTCTATGGGTGGGCTATTCACTGTCTTCAGTGACATGACCTGGATTTATTGAAATGTACTTTATTTATTCATATTGCATACCACCCATCTTCAGACCGTTGTAGGTGGGGTGTTAATAGGGTTGCAGGACCACCACTTCAGACAGCCTGTTCCCAAGGAAACGAGACCAGAAGAGGTTATCCAGAGAATTACTATAGAAATGGCTGAAATGCAGCCTGCTATCTGCTCACTAGGGCTCCTGCAGGAAGGTGGTGGGGAAACTAAAGTCACTGAGGTGGCAGTGTTTAGGTGCTGAAGAGGCAGAAACACCCATGCAGGGTTTCATCTATGTGATGGAGACTAGTGAAACTGGTTAGCCTTGTAATATAGTACTGTCATTGCTAACATCAGGCTGGAAGTTTTCTGCTGAGTTTGTGAGGCCTGAGGTCTGACGCTTGTCAGGTATTTTCTGTCTGAGTTTTTCTTGATCTCCCTGTTGCTCTGTCTCACTTGGTTTAGCTGTGACAGCAACCTCTTTAATTGACCAGGTGTCCACAGCTGATTTGTTACACTTGTCTAACTTTGTCTGGTATAAAATTTGTAATTTCATACAGATAGCAGTACTGAGAAATCACTCTATAATGAGGTATTTACAACTCTATCACAGCGTAATGTAGAGAAAGGCAGGCCTGGTACAAGAACAGAAGTCTCCATAAGGGGATTAGGTGTAGGGGATCACAGGCATGGGCTGATGATAAGGCACAGGCTTGCCATGGGAAACGTCACAGGTATAGACCACTCACCAATGACCAATTAAAGAAATGCAGACTTGGTGATGGACAAAACTGGTTTTAGAGGTAGTAAAAAAAGCAAAAAAAGAACACAGAAGGTGCACAGAAGGTACCATATATGCCAAAGTCACATGTAATATACAAATGTAAATCTTCAATTAAAAAAAAATAAAACCATATAAAAGCGTGTTAGCAAAAATGTTTAAAAAAAATACCCCAAAACCCCACCCCAAAATGGACCCTAAGGTGATGACAAAGGCACCATCAATATGAGCATCATATCCCTCCCACCAACGAACTCCAGATGTTAAGGAATTACTGTAACACCTCCCACCACCAACACCAGAGTGAAAACACCTACCTTAGGACCTGTAGAAGCATGGGAAGGTTGAGCATAACACCAGGAAGAAGGGAAAAGTTTAGATGCATGTATAACAATTTTATCTCTGTTATAATTAATTCTTTTTCTGTAACAAATAAATCTAGATTAATAATGATTAAACTTTTAAGGTTTCTGTTATATTATTGCTTTACTTTTCTGTAAATTGTGGTGCTTCTTTGCCTGTGAGCAATAGTTTGAGTTCAGTACTAAAGACCCAATGATTTTGTTGATATATACATGAAAAACATATGATTCCCCTCATTCAGCAGACCAGTCGGTGCCCTGAATTATCTCTGCCTTTGGCTATCTAGAAGATATGCAGTTATTTCCTCCTGATCTGTGTTGTGTAGGTTCTTGCCTTTCATTTGTTTGTGAAAACATTGGACACTGGTCTACCTTGCTATATTTGTAATAAACTAGTCACTAATACGAGAAATATAATTTAGGATGACAAGGAAGTTAACTTCTTTTTCTTGTTTGCTGTTTCTTAGTTTGAGCACAAATCAAAAGTCACATAAAGTCATTCAGAATAATAATCCTTCTCAGGGGTAAAATTCATTGTAGTTTCTTAAAGACCAGGTAAATATGCTTGGAAAAGTCATAGAATGAATTTCAGCCCCCAGTTCAACAGCAAGTCCCAGTGCAACGCTACAGCCCCTGTTCTATCACAAAACAAATCTATAGCCTAAGGAGCTATTATGGTCTCTTCCATGGCACTTAAGAAATTTTCCTTTTTCTATTCCTTCCTGTGAAACTATAAAATTGGCAGTCGACTTCCTCTCTTTCTCCCTATGGGTCCAAGACTGGTTGTGAAGTAGCATAATAAAATATGTACTACAACCAGAGTTCAAATGCAAATTTTCTAAATAAATACAGCATCTTGTAAGAGTGGGGATAATGTTCAAATAAGATAGAATCTGAAATGTTCTAGATAGGATTTATTAAACAAAACCTGAAAGATGTTTTTTGAGCTAAGACTGGTTTTCTTTTTCTAATAAATCTCTGCCATGAAGGGCAATATTTTCACTAATGTTCTCTAACAACTCCCATGGCCACTACTCTTGACTGACTATATCAGAACCCCAAATTCATCAGCCCTAGGTAGAAGGTAATCTGAAAGGACCTACCTTTCTCTTGAACTTTGGTAGACAGTAAATTAGTCATAAATAACAATTAATCTGAATAGAAATCAATGTGATTACCTTTGAGACTTTTACAAGTATTATTGATAGATAAGTGTCTGGAAGTTTAAAAACACATTAAAGGGTATTAACTGTGTTGAAAACTGTGAAAATATATGTATTTACTGCATTATTTTCTCAATAACTTTACAGAAAATAGTTTTTTAAGAATCTGTCATGCAAGCTATCTAGAATAACTGCCCTAAGTAAATTATCAAAGAGTAATAATTATTTTCTCACCAGTGCCATATGTTGCACTTCTGACTAGCCACAATGCAGCAGGCTGAGAATAGACAGTTATAAATATCCTGCAGAGTATCTCATTCCACCGTTGTCTCTCTAAATGAAGGACAGAGCTCTTATAATTGGGGAACGTAACCTCTAGAAAAAGAGGCAAAACACATTCCCTCAGGTAACTCCGACCCCGTTATTCAATCACTGAAATGAGGCAATATAACTTTGAAAACAACTTTGCACCTGGCAACCACAGCATCACTTTCTATCAGGAAAGAGCAAGCTTTAAAATGTGCTGGTTTATATGTGAACAAATCAGCATGAAATGAAGGTTGTGGAAGACATGATACTAACTTGAAAAATACGGTAATTTTTAATATAAACTCATCATGTCAGCTCCTGAACAGCAGACCTTCCAAGATGACACCATTTTCCTATACCATTAACAGCAGAAAAATATGACCTAATTGCTTTTTGCACAAAAAATCTGTCACCTCTGAACTGGAAAAGTAACCATATTGTATCACTGAAGTAAGGGTAAAACAAGGACAGAAATGTTTGTTTTGACTAAAACAAACAAAAGGATATCTCCAACAATGAGATAGCCATCTATATCTATACCTTGATGTGGCCAGTGAAGGTCAGCTTTGTATTTCCTCCTTGAGGTTTATCTCAGATAGTGGTTTGAGGTTAAAACTAGCTTGCGTCTCTTTGGATTTTACATGGAGATCACAATCTCGATTTAGCTTACTTCAGCTAAAAGCACCCCTATTTTTGCAGTAAACATCATCTGAAGCAGTGTTTTTCATTTACATGAGATGTCCTTGGATCTTCAATAGCCATAAATAAAACTGTCATCATGAATATTTGATCTTTATCTTGTGGACAGAGATTGTGTTAGATCACTCACACTTTTGAAACCAGAAAGTGGTAGGAGAGTCAGACCCCAAATCAGACTCAGTGTCAGATGACTGAAGGCTGTAAATGTGTAGCGATTAACAGGATTTTTTCCCTGATCATATATCCTATTCTCAGTGTGCACTACTGGCCATTGTTGGGAGGCCTTTGGTATAAGTCAGTATAACCATTGCAACTTTCTAACATGTATGCTTTTAGGATAAAGAACAAAAAAATCCCAAAATTAGATGTGGAATTAATTTTACCTAAGAGTAGCCATTTGAAAGTCAGGCATTTGGCTTAAAGCTTGTTCTCTAGACTTCCTCTATAGTCAGTGTACAAAGAGAATCAACTCCAAAAGAGTCTGTATATGGACATTTAGGACAGATGGGCCAAGAGTTGTGCATGAGTTTCCCTTTCTACCTCCCTTCCTTCCTCTCTCTTCCATCTATCTACAGAAGCCTAGCTTTTATCTGAATTTTAATCGCTGATTTCAATGGAAGCTGCATTAGACCTAATTCATGTGTGAATGTGTCTCCATGTTCATTCCTGTTCTGGGAAGCAATTTTTCAATGTAAAAAGCATTATGTAACGATTTGCATCATGTATGTTAACACTTCTGTGACAGAGTTGTCTTGTGCAGGATTTTTTATTTTTGACAAAACAAAATAAAAGCAATAGTTAGATTTTCCAGCATCCCTGGAAGAGTAACATACAATGTAGTGTAACAATTTTGTACTTCTAAACTTCAGACTCAGTAGGTTAAGACTTACTATTCTTAGAAGTGCATGTCTTTTTAGTATGATCATCAAAGTAAACCTGTTTCTGACAGCTAAATTGAGAACAAATAGATGACAATTTATTTTGTTACACTTTTCTCCATTTGAGTGATCCTCATGAGGGTCTGTCAGACAAGCTTGTCCAAGAAAGTCCCTGAGACACACACACACAAAATAATTATATATCATATAAAACAAAACAGACTTCCATCAGAATGCAGAAGAGCTCCTAAGAAAGAGTTATTAAAGGTCTTCCCTGATTGCTGCTAACTAAACATAAGGTTTATCATATAAACAGAATTTAAAAACAATCAGCAGCTATTAAACAGATACCAGAGGTTTATTAAAGTGTGTTGAGCTAAGATGTCAATGAGTCCAGACTTAAATTATTTATACTTAGAATGACCTTGCTGAAGACTTCGGGGCTAGCAAAGTGCCTAGTGAGCTGAAGTTATTTGATAGCTTTAAATAGCCCAAACTGAAACATATGGGCTCCCCAATAAAAAAGTCTCTAAGTGTTAAGTGAAGTGTGAAGTTTTTCTCAGATCTGACTCCACTCATCCACAGTACTTTTCCAGGCAAAATTATTTTAACTTGAATTCAAGCTGTTTGCAGACAGCACATATCATGTTTCAGGCCTTTAAGAAAGGACTTCCAGCTATCTATCGTCTCTGTCTGACAGCAGACACCTGATACATGAGGGCATTGAAAAGGAAAATGATATATGTAGATGTGGCAGGAAAAGCCCAAACTGGGACACTTGCACTGTATCTGCAGCCACTGAATTGCAACTTTATGTCAGATTTACAGAGAATACAAATCCAAGGATAAGGTTCGAGTTACTCCAGGGATGGACTCCTGTGCTGCCCATCAAGCAAGAAGTACAAGCAGTCAGTAAAAATGTCTTCTACTTGGGGCAGCACCTCAATTTCACTGTAGTTGTTACCCCAGTGTCTTGATGGTGACATTAGATTGTGGCTTTCCCTTTAATCAGAGAACCTGAGCAACTGTACTTGTACAATGTTTTGAAAGAAACAAGCTTCTCCAGGTGTCCTTCTGCTGCAAACAGAACTTTGCTCTAAGCCTGCCTTCCATTCCAACTGCTGTGTTTTGTCTTTGGCTGCCTATTTTGGAGCCTGTTCAAGGAAATGAGATATCCTTCAACACAGTAGTTATTGAGGTTCTTTTTTACAGGATTCACCTTGTACCTGACAACTTTGTAATTTATAATTCATAGTTTTTTCTTAAGCCACTGCCACTACTCCTGTCACTTCTTCAGCATCTGCAATGTTTAAATTAAATCTAAGGTATTTTCTGTAAATCATATATCAATATAATTATTAGACAAAATTTGATGACTCATTCTATAAATGAAGGTATTTTTAGATGATCGCTCTGATTTATCCTTATTTTAAAATTTATGAGAAAGAAACTATTACAATAAAATATCATATGTATTGCCATAAATCTACACACTCTTTTAACATGGCTGGAGCTTGTGTTACAGCCCATTTCATATCTGATCTAATGTAATTTTGACTTAATTTGAGCTGAATACTGCAAGTGAAGCTACAGGAATGCAATGTGCTGCAGCTTTCCAAGACCATCACTCCAGTACACATTTAAACAGACAAAGATCTCTTCAGGACTTCCCCTAATGCACTGTGTCTCCTCCCCCAAAGCAGAGCTCTAATTCTTCACTCTAAGCAAGAAGTTTAGATTTCTGGAGCATATCATTTTTCTCTGGGCATGCGTAATTTCTACTCACAATTCCCAGCAGTCTGAACAGACTACAGTTTGTAGTCAAACAAGGTTGTGTCTCCCACCTATGCAAATTTTGATGGAGTACATCAAGAGATGTTGCATGAGAGGGTTACAGTACATGCAAACTTGTTGTGAAATAATACAGATCAGTTTTCAACTGGCACCTGAGAAACAGTGTGAATGAAGAAAACCAATGACCTTTTTGCATGAGTGAGAAGCTCCTGGGCATAACAGCAGGCAGTTCTGTAACTGTAGGACACTGTTTGGAGCTGATAACATGTGACAGGGAAACACCCGAGGTGTAAATTCTGCTTCAGTTGTAGGACTTCACAGAGTTCACACACTGCCTAAGACCAGCTTTGATGGTGGTTCATGTAGTAGTGCAAACCCACTAGATGCAAACCAAGGTCAAATGGTATGTTCAAATATGCAGGCTTGAATTTATTTCTTTGTTGTTACATATGTAATCTGGAATTTTTAAATATTCATCTGTAGATACATGGTTTCTATTATGTTCAATGCCAACACCATCTTCAGGAGAGAATTCCCTCTTTATTGAAAATGTATACTTGTTGCAAAATTTAAACCAATGTAATTCATTTCATGAACTGAAACTTATGGATGTTTGTGCCCCACTGTATCTGTTAATATTCCTATTTATTCAATAAATGTGGTATTTCATGTTCAGCTAATCAATGGTGAATATAAAGTAAATGTGAATCTGTTTATGCATGCAATGCATACATAGATTTTACTGACTTAATCTGTCACATGTGAATAGCAGAATAAAGTATAAAGAATGAAAACTTGAAGTGTGAAGTTTTACAGCGCATTTCAAGGAAGGAAAACATCTAATAGAATAAAAAATCCCCTCACTTCAGGGGTGATTTCATTTTTGACTTTCTGTTAAAAGTTCAGTCACTTAGAAGACTGAAAAGCATTTGAAAATTTATTACTAAAATAGCTTATGGTGATATCTAGTGCTAAATTTTCTACAACTTTGATGACATAACATTCAAAAAATGCTTTATAAAACAAAAAAAAAGTATGTACAATGAAGGGATCTTAAGTGTCACATTTCAGAGGAGAACATTTGCATTTTTCAGAAACAGCTGACAGTGTAAAGTTGTGCTATTTGCTCTGAATGGAAGAGAAGTTTATTAAGACCACGGGAACAGATCAAAATTCTTGACTTTTAAAAAACCAAACCACAGAATTTCATTTGAATGTTATCTTTATTATTATGCATAATGTGTTTCCCAAAAAAAATACAACACTAAATGAGATATTCCATAAGAAAGCTCCTTCAAAGTGATAATGAAAGTATTCTATTCAATATGTATATATATTAATAAGCACTAAAATATTGTTGGAGTTCTTTTACTGCATTTTTTTAAAGAAAAAAAAAGTTAAATTAGTTTTACTTTACGAGGGTCTTTAGTTTTGACAGAACCTTTTGACCCACCGTAATATACTGCTCTTCACACTTCTCTGTCAGGTTTTTTTCTGGAGGGTGATACAGAACCATAGAATCATAGAATCATAGAATGGTTTCATTTGGAATGGACCTTAAAGATCATCTAGTTCCAACCTCTCACTAGACCAGGTTGCTCAAAGCCCTTTCTAACCTGGCCTTGAACACTTCTAGTATAGGATTTAGTGTTATAGAAAAACATTTGAGAAAATTAATATTGTACTGTAAATAAGATCTATAGTCACAAATAGGCAGTGCAAAATCAAATTATTGAGAACTGTTTCTATTCTAAATATGGAATTACACTTGAATCCTTTAAAATAAAGTTATATATTATCCTATTATCATAAGGAAACTCAAGGCTATCAGCTATTCGCTGATATAAGCTGATAGTTATCACCAGGCTATTATTACAAGGGAACTCATATATACAAAGTAAATGAAACCAATGATAAATCTCATGAAGACTGATTCTGAAAACTTAACAACCTTTTTTAACACAGAGTTGGGTTTTGAATCCACTTTTGTCTTAGTTAAGCTGAAAGAATCTGCACCTCTTTTCTGGCCTAGTGTACTGCGATACTTTTATACCCCTTGGTTGTATTACGAATGTCACTGACAAATTTTGCAGTGCAAATCTATGGCTGGTTTGACTTGAAATACATATTAACATTTTCAGAATAACTTACCACATGCCTTTTGTTTGGTTTTTTTCTCCTACAGTATTGTTATTTACTGTGGTTTTTTATTAGTGTCAAGTGATCTTTACATGAAATACAAACTGACAACTCTTTCTGGGAGCACTTTCATAAATACAAATTGTATTCTTGCTGTGCTATCAAGCTACATCTTGAATGATAAATTCAGTCTCTTTCACAGGTAACAAGAAGTATTCCTGCTCAGCAATTCTAGATGCGCCTATGAGATCTATGACCTCTGAAAATACTTGTTTCTGAAGGCTGAAACAGACAAAAAGGTCTCCTGGTCTAACCTTGGAGAAATACTACAGGCCACATTCATTGATTTTTGCAATACTTCTGAAACATTAAGTTAAATAACAGGTTCTTTCCAAAAATAGAGATGCCATTTTCATACAATATCCTTGGCCTCTAGAAAAATAATCTGTGCCTCAGGGGATCAGAAGTAAATTAGAAATTCCAGAAGACTGTAACTGCAACAAATTCTGGACATGTAACTAGGGAGAAAGTAGAGCAAGAGAAACATTTTAATCTGTCTACCAATTACCGTGAGACATATTTGTAGCAATGCATGTACCAGAGCTGGGTAACAGGCCATAAAGGGCGTGTAACCAGAGGAAGCTGGCTGCATGGCCAGTCCCTGTGCTGACTACATAGAAGAGGGAAGAAAATTTTAATGGGATTTAAATCTCCAAGGTGGAAAAGAGACAATGAAGAAGGTGGGGAAGTGTAATAGCCCAGACTCCCAAAACAAACTGTCTGTAGGTTTCTGGCATAAGAGTTTTATTCAGGTATGTTAGTCAGCTACTTTGTACAGCAGCACAATATTCCAGAATTTGTCCTGTCACTTACTGTTCTGATCTACAGACTCAAGGAGTCAATTTTAGTTGGTGATTATCCAACACAGATGGTTTTGGCTACCCAGTTCTCTTGTTTCACTATTCACTTATATGAATCCTCCCCTTGGCCCTTATTGGCCATTCCCACTACCTCAAGTGCCAGGATGTTGTTTCTTGCTGCTGCTCTTGCTTTTATGGTGCAATTCCAGTCATCAAGTTCTGTTGTGCTGTAAGTTCTTTGTTACTGCTGTAGTAAGCCGTAGGCAGAAATTTGCCACAATACCAAACCTCCTTTTTCAGGAGGCAAACGGAGCTCTTTAAGACAAATAGCTGCGCATGTAACTAAGTAGAAAACTCAGGAGCCAGAAAAATGTGTGTCTAAGAGTGAAATGAGATATAGCTTAGTAGAACAAAAATGATTGGAAGAATGGGTTTTGAAACTGTGAACATGAGAACTGCAATTATGCAGGGAAAACAGGGTTATGTCTACTCTGAAAAGAATGAGGCTTTCACGAAACAGAAAACCAATATTCTTACCTATGTCTCCTTCTGAAGCATTCCAACTTCCAATAATGACTTTAACATTCAAATTGAAGAGAGAGAGCATTGCCATCCTACCTGGCCCAACAAGTGAACACCATTCTTTAACTACTAGAAGAATAGTGATCTCAAGAACTTTATTTTAACCAATTTAAATGAGGTCCTAGGAAACACAAGAAACATAGGAAACCTAGAAAACCCATAGGAAACGTAGGAAACAAAGAAGGAAGGAAACAAGGTAACAAGGAAGGAGGGAAGGAAGGAAGGAAAAGAAAGAGAAAAGATCAATTGTCCTATAACCACTTTTTTTCCACCAGAAGGCAGAAGTCAACCAGAGTATGGAGAAGGCAGGAGAAGCAGGATTGGGAAAAGAAGCACACAATGAGGAACTGGGAGAAGGACTTCTGCCATTTGCACTGTCAAGTGCTCTAGGAGCTCCCAAGATGTGTCATGTCCCCTTCTGCAGCAGGAGTGGTGGTAGTGGGCTTGGTCTAGGTCTATAGGACATTTGTTTGTTGGCCCACAGCATGTCAATGACAGGAGGAAAATGAACATCCCTTAGATTAGCTCCGAGCAAAAACCTGAACCAAATTTTAAGATACAAGGAAAGGTCACTTCCTCTGTTTAAGTTCTCCCAGATGAATATCAAAAAGGCCTGATGCATACATTGAATAAACCTCAGCTTCTCAAAATAATAGGTATGAAAGTTCTTTACAATTAATATTTTCGTGCAACCTAAATATGAGGTTCACTATTAGCAAGTCATTCTGTTTCCTTTTAAAAAACTGGTCCTATGCATTCTTATTTTTCCCATTTCCTTAATTTGTTTTATATGTTGTTGTTTTTTTCTTGTTAAGCCTTTTGCTAGGATATCCATCCCTCCCCCATTCCCTTCTCAGCTTGCAACTGCACTTTTAGATGAAACTGAATTAGTTATTCACTTAAGTAGAGATGTCATTCTCTCAAATTCCATCTTTTCTTGTGTCTTAATATATACACACATTTCTTTTTAAAAAAAACCCCAATATTTCTTGACACAAATTAACATGATCCTTCCAATTTTAAGGGAAAACTTCAGGATTTCATTCTGTTCCAATTTAGTTGAAATTGTTTTGTTAGTTTACATGAACAAATTTTAATCTTCTTTAATAAAATCACATAAAAATAATATTATTTCTCAAGTATTCATATATGATTCTTTCCACTGAATCTAACAGTATTGTCTGATTCTGACACAATGGTTGTTCCTCAGGGACTCAGAGACAACACAACTCTGGGTGCAGCACTATTTTTCTTTTTCTTTATTTTACTTTTTCTTTATTTACACCCAAGTACCACTATTTAAAGAAAAGAGATAAAAAGAGGATGGGAGAGGCTCTTCCTCATGGAAACTCAGGCAGAAACAGCAAGTAATTACCAAAAATCCTCCATATCTCTACTACAGCAAGCTGGAGCCACAGGCAAGCCAGGGACATTCCTAATCTCTTGCACCAACTTTCCCCTCCATGACAAAAATCGCACGACCCGGAATGAATGGCACCAGATCATGTCTTCATTATTGTAAAACATGCTTTCTCAGTGAGGGAAGAACAACTACATCAAAATATGACTATTTTTGTTCTGGTACCATAAAAATTATTCTCAAGCTCCACCTGGTGGTAAGAACCTGTTCTTTAAGGTCCAGTCCTTACTCAGCACAGGTTAAGCTTCTCCTGGGTTCAATTGTTCTAATTTGTAATACTTTGCAAGTAAATGCCCCATCTTTGTAGGAATGGATCAAATTGCTCTGTTGTTAATATTGTTGATATGACATGTCAGTGGTGATTTTATAGACTGTACACACAAGACTGACCATTTCCTTTTCCAGTTCCAAATAAAATATATGCTTCCATAACACATAGAATTTACGTCAATTTACAGAATGACAATGTTGTACTCTCTGCTGTTAACAGCAACATAATCATTTCACTGTTACTTTTCAGAAAAGCACAACATTTCTAAGTATAGTAGGAAATGGTAACTCATCCAGTCTCAACTACCCCATACATATTGACTGCTTCATCCTCTGCAACTGAACACTTCTCCCAAGAACCTTCTGGAATGACAACTTGTAAGTTCTCTGAGGTAGACTAACTTAGTTTAGCACACTCTGGGATTTGTGCTATCTTTTAAAAAACAATCCGAAAAATCAAAATACAAATTTTGTGGTCGGCTTTTAAAAATTACAAGGCAACCTTTGTAACCACAAAAACTTCCCACATGATTATGATTCTCTTCTCTGACCACATAGGTAAGGACACATCAGACTTCTCTCTCCACATCAGTACACCAGCCTGCAGCAACCTCTAAGAGCTGCAGTAATGTGAGTGTGTCCCAGAAAAAAACAGGGAGGGGAATGAAATTAACATCATGCATTCTCTGAGTACTGTGAAAAATGAACATGCTATTAACAGTTCTCTATAGTATGCTACTTTTTCAAAGCATGTTACAATCCAGTAATGGGGCAAGAATCTCAGTCTCATCTTCAAAAACCCAGAGGACTGTTTTGGTTTGTGGTTTTTCCATTAAGTCTACCTGAGCTTGTTTTGGTTTTTTGTTGTTGTTGTTGCTGTTATTTTGTGATAATTTTTTTTCAGTCCTACAGGATTGAAGATACAGGATTGATACAGAAGACTGCGTGCACTGTCTCTTTTCCTCTCCCAAGATCATATTAGTATTTATTTGTATCAGCAAACAGTATCAGTGCTCTGTACTACAGAGTGAGCAAGCTAATGCTTCAGTAAATTGTTGCTACCTCCTGTTACATCTGTTCTGCTCTGTTCACTAATTGCCTGTCACAACCACTGAGCCATGGTGCCAGCCATGCTGCCACTTCCTCTTTGGTCAGCTTGTCAACTCCTATTAATCTGAGCCCTGTTGCGTTTTCCACAGCCAATGTTTTTGCAGCCTGGATATAATGAAGATCTATTACCTTGGCGTTATAAGAAAGTGCCAAAATTATAATTCAAAAGGAAAAAATGTAATGACTTTTTGTGTGAATGTTGACAGCTTCTTACCATAGTGGCAATATTTTCCTTGATACTGCTTCACTTTCAGCAAGTAGTATTACTGTTACTAGTAGTAGCAGTAGTATTATTAGTATTATTAGTACTGTTAGTACTTTCGCTATTACTGCTATTACTATTATAATTGTATTATATGGAAAGAGCTTCTCGGATCAAACTTTGTGATTGTGATAAATAAAATCTGAGTGTAAGTAGTGATATGTAGAATATGACAGTTTTAAAGGCAAGTTAGGAGTGCACTACTGATTTTTATGCTGAATTTTGTCAGCTTTTTCCATTGGAAGGGAAAGTGGGTGATTTGAAACTGATTCAGTTTTGCTAGACTTGATAATTCTTCCAAAATAATTTTATTCTTCACATTTTAGTTCAGTAGCCCAGAGTACAGAAATGAAAAATCCTGTCATTAAAGATATAGAATCATAGAATTATTTAGGTTGGAAAAGACCTTTAAGAGCATCAAGTCCAACTGTTAATCTAGCACTGCCAAGTCTACCACTAAACTACGTCCCTAAGCACCACATCTACATGACTGTTAAATACTTACAGGGATGGGGACTCCACCACTTCCCTAGACAGCCTATTCCAGTGCCTGACAAACCTTTCAGTGAAAAAAACTCTCCTAATATCCAATCTAAACCTCCCTGGCACAACTTGAGACCATTTTCTCTTGTCCTACTGCTTGTTAATTGGGAGAAGAGACCAACACCCACCTCACTACAACCTCCTTTCAGATAGTTGTAGAGAATGGTAAGGTCTCCCCTTAGCCTCCAGACTAAATGACCCCAGTTCCCTCAGCTGCTCCTCATAAGACTTGTGCTCTAGATCTTTCACCAGCTTTGCTGTCTTTCTTTGGACATGCTCCAGAACCTCAATGTCCTTCTTGTCGTGGGGGGCCCAAAACTGAACACAGTACTCAAGTTGCAGCCTCACCGGTGTTGAGTAACAGGGGGAAAATCATTTCCCTAGTCCTGCTGACCACACCATTTCTGACACAAACCAGGATGCTGTCAACCAATACCTCCAGGTCCTTTTCCTCTGGTCAGATTTCCAGCCACTCTTCCCTAGAGTAAGCTGAGGACACCCCTTCCTACCCAAAGTTCTGGAAAATTAGGTGAATCAAGCTCCTCTACACAGAGTTTTCCAAACTCCTCTTAGTGTCTGGAAGAATATTTAATCTGCACAAGGCAAGGTTGAAAACTTGTAAGCAGTTGTTTCAGGTTCTGCAGAGTCCTGTACAGGCAGCAGAGAACCTGCTTAATTTTTAAAATAAAGTTTCTTTTTAGGAGCTGATCATTAGTACTTGGCTATAGGGATTGCTGTGCACACTCTCTTCTGTTACAGAACATTTGTATATGAATAGAAAAGAAGTCACGGCTCAGTGACATTCCTATTGTTTCATATGCTGTACAAACACAGGACAAAAATATTTTCTCTATTCAGTAATATTTACAGTCTAGTTTTATGCACATGTCTAGATAACTACGTTTTAGATAACTGGAGGGGTAGACACAAGGAAAAGGTGCGACCATCATGACAGATAAATGTTCCGACTGCAAAAAACCCTGGACTGGTTTCAAGTGTTTCATTGGCAACCCAGCGAATTTTAAAGAAGGATTTGTATTTTGTTATTTCAAAATATAAACTTAACCATACAAAAAAAATATATTTAAAAAAATATAAACCTTCTAAAATTTATAGGAAACCCCTTCAAAAATGCGCAAGTATTAAGTGATGAATTTTACTGCTCAAGCCAATCAGATAAGTGAGTTGGCAGCTTAACAGTACTGGATACTGTGAAAGGTTATGGAGAGTCTTGAAAAAAGAGAGAATTATTTCTGCAAAAGAGAAACAGAATAAAGAAGAAAATATGAAAGTGAACAGATTCTGGACAAGAAAATATAGATGTGGAGAGTTACTTCACAGGGAGCAAACACATGAACAAAATTACTGCAGGGAAAGATGTTACCAAGCATCCATCGTCTGTATTCCTTTTCTTTCTCTCCAAACTCCAAGATAAATATGAGATATTTAACTGTGTTTCATGCAAGAAAATGCTCACCAGAATAACTTCTGACTCCCAATAGGGTTCCACGAGGTGAGGCATGCAAATGGGCTATTACCTCTGAGCAGCTCAAATGTAGCAGAGCAGCAGTGTATTCCCCTGAAATTGTTTGTCATTAAACTTTTAACAAAACGTAGACATAATATGTCCCTTAAGGAAATGAGAGCTCAAGGTGACACGTATGTTACTGGACTGAGAGACAGAGTGATATTGTCACAAGTAATTAAGAGTGGCTTAGCAGATCTTCCTTTTTTAGAATGAAGTATATTTTTATTTTTTAAATTATGCACAGGGGTAAAATCATAGAAATATCACTTCAGAATAACCGAAATAGTTTTGCTTCATAAATTCCTAAATGTGACTTCATATGGGAATCAAAGTGCTAAAGCTTCAGGGATAAGCATATGCTCCCAGGTTATATAATGCTTTCCTCAGGCAGTGATCTTGGCTGTCTAGGCAATCAGCTCCCTGGAACCATCCCTGGCCTTGCTGTGGTCTGGATGAATTAGCATGCTCCCAAACAGTTCCTGGACACAGTTTAATGGTTAGGATGGATAAGACCTTTACCAGACCCGCTCGCAGAGCACAAGATTAATGTCACATTTAGAGGCAAGTTTATGCCTGTTTTGAACTTGGTGCCGGACAATGTCATGAAGCACCTTTAGTTTATTAGCAGGCATTTATTCTCAGGCGCCTAATAGAGGAATGGCAACACAAAGCCATATCACTGTGCACCCTGCTCCTCTCAACCATGCCCATGAGCTCCAGTGCTGGAGTTTCAGGATTCTTGACTCAGACAGACCCCATGGAGACCGTGAGAAACCCTGGCCCAGCGCTTACCTCCACAGCAATCTTTCTGACAGATAGGCTTTCAAGACCTTTTCCAACCTGACACACAAATACAAGATCTGGGGAGTAACCATGACTCCAGGACTCTGGTAGGCAGGGATATTTTGAAAGTTTCTGTGGCTGAGGTGAATCCCTCTTTATTTGTCCAACAATAAAAAACAATTAAAATACTGTGGTTAGATATGCTAATAAGGCATTTTGCATACTGGGAAACAGCTGTCCAGTGATCATGTCATTATTGACAAGATTAACATGGATTTTGGTACTCTACAACACTGGAGAAAAAAAAAAAAAAAAGAAAAATAAACAAATTCAAAACCCACAGCACATATATAAATTAAATGAAAAAAAAAAATAGACACAAAAAAAATCTTTACATCTGCATAATTATCGTCAGATAAATTTCTATTTGAAATTCTGATACAGAGCACATACACATAGACAGAAAAATCAAGCTGAAGAAATGAGTGTTTTTCAGAGATTTAAGATGAAGAAAGGCTCATTTTATAAATAATGCATTCTCAGGAAAAGAAGCTCATGTGAATGAAAACATGATGAAATAGTAAAGAACAAGTAGCAAGACATGACACTTCATTTCTGGAGGACCTGGGAGATCAATACCTTAGTCTGGGTAATATTATCCACATCTATTCAGAAAGTATGACCTGCAGAATGAGCTGATGTACATCACATTTTCTTTCAAGTAACTGAGATGTAAGGCAGAATCTGTAGACAAGATCATTGATTTTTTTCCTCCTTTAAAGTATGTGATATTATGATGAAATTTATCTGAAACATAACTTCAATTAAGTTATATTGGGATAAATTCATGCATTTACTTATTTCAACTGGCATGTATATTCTTTTAAATCTTTCCTTCATTCCACTTTGCAAGTTGAAAAATAATTTTGTTATACAGGGACTACTTGATTATTTCAGTTACTATGTTCTTGCTCATTTTGAAAACTAGAATCTCCAAATACTGTCTTTCTATTTTGCTGGTTAAGTGCTTAGATTGCCACAGGGCTGGACTGAAATTGTTCAGGACATGATGAGACTCTGGATTTCCATGAGCTTTATCAGCCAGTCAGAATCCCAGCAAGGCAGCCAATATATTAGAATGAAATGTCAATTACAACGCTTTTCACTGTTACAAGTTTCCGAGGATGGCTGGGAAGTAAATGCATGATGGTTGGAGAAATTACTTTCTTTGTAGTTTAGCTTTAATACTGGCAAACAGCGAAGGGAGAAATCTTATTTTCTATTCAATTTATTTATGGGTCTGCACATCTGTGCAAAGCTCAGACAACAAGACATGCTTCCTTAACCAGGCCAAGGTACCCAACGAATTCTTATAGTAACATGCCTTGCTACTATTTTCAATAGGATGTCTTTCCATGTAAGAATTACTTAGTCTAGTAAAAAGAGAACATTTCCTCTAACATTCATTTCTCTTGCACAAATTGCTTCCACAATATTTATTCTCCCATTGAATTAACATTATCTTGGCTAGAAATTAGAATTTCTCTCTATTTTAATAAGATCTTCGCAAAGACAAGGTTTTAATCTGGAATGACCTTACTACAACTTCTCTTTATTGTTGATGGCAGCAAATTAAATGTGAGTGGACACAGAACAAATTGCTTCATTAGTGACATACTCTATAATACCTAAGGAACTGTAACCCACATTTCCAATTCATGGACCATTTCATCTCATCATTTACCTCCCACAATAAAATTGTACTGTCTGTGTTAGCTAACAATATACTCACTTGTCATATTATGAGGATACGTTATTTAGCAGCTTATGGTAGATATTAATTGTGTGAAATATTGCCTTCACTGCTAAACACAGAATTATCAACATATCTTAAAAATATGTTATGGCTGAGACCATATGAGAAGGCCACATCAGCAACTGGATTTCCACTGAGACATCCCTGTGTTTGACAAGTATCCTATTCAGAAGTCTAATTTTTCACATTGGCAGGAGGACATCACATGTCTTACTAAAAAATAAAAGTGTCAATGATCAATAAAATTATTAGCTATAAAACTCATCTAATCATTGAAAAAGAAGTAAAATTTGGGGTCAGAGTCTGCTAAATACCTAATTGCCATTAAAATGTGAAAATTGTAATAAGAAACCTCTTCCTGGGAGATATTTTGTTCCGCAATTTTGACAATTAAATGTATTTATGTGTGTGTGGCACTGTGTATCTTTGTATAATTAACTTTCTTTTAAATGTAATTATTAAATTAAATACTTCATGGCTCACCCAGCCACAAAGGCAAGCACATAGAAAATAGGAAATGACAGAATCAAGCTCCCTTTGCAGCTTCCTTTCAGCACTCTTGCACTTATAATAAGTTCTTAAATAAAATTATGTAGAAAATGGTGACAAATCCAGAAAGGCTAGTGAGTTTTCATCTCAACTACAAATCATATTTGCTTTTATCACTGCTTTATTTTTCATTTAGCATCCAGACTGTGCACTGCATAAAGGAGACATAAAAATATAATAAAAACAATTAATAGATTATCAGCATGTACATATACAAAGGCTGAAATAAAATGGTATATTTAATCTCAGCTGTGGGTGTAAAATATCTCTTAAAAGAAGAGAAGTGAAAATGAAGCTTAAAAAAATAAATCTCCTAGTAAACAAGCCAATAATTCCATATTTCAATATGACATTGAAAGTCAATGAATTTTAATTCAGGTCTTTTTATCCAGCAGCCTAAACAAAGAGCTTTTGATGAAAAGCATAGCTGATGAAGGTAAGTTATTCTTTATGTGGATCAACCACCAGGGAATAGGAGGGGAGGAGAGAACAGACCAAATATCTGTGAAACTGCTCAATCATCCTATCTGAAGCAGATATATGAGGTCTTGCAGTGATGAATCCAGAATTGTTTCCAAAACCACAAGACCTGAAACACCTGTTTACCTACCCAGCCCTGATACCCCAATACGAAAGACATAGTTTCAGCTGCTGTACTTCATCTGTAGATCAAGGGCTGTGAGGCTTGGGAAGTTGCTCTGCACCTGAGCCCACATAAAATTCAACATCACGCTTCTTGCCAGCACACTTCACTGTATATGAACCTGTGGCTTTTCAGAGTCTAATAATTTATTCCAAACTAACTATATTTTCATCAGTATAGAAAAATGCACCCTGAGAAATGTAGTGCTTCTGCTTCTAAGCCCAAAGGCACTAGAGCACTTCAAAAAAGAATATTGTGATACTATTTTTAAAAGAAAATGTTTTTCCCCTCCTAAATTAATTTTCATTTTAAATGACTGAGACATCTTTACTGAGCATTAAAATTAAATAACTTCTCCAGATATGAAGAATCTTACACCAAAGTTATCAGCATTTGGTAAGTAAGTTATAATAAGCTTATAATAAAAAATATTATAAACCAAACTTTACCCATAATGATAGGTGTCATTTCTGCTATCCAAGCTCAAGATAGGAAGCATCTTATGATCTGAATAGCCATTATGGGACTATTCTTTTTTCAAAATGCTGTGATATATCATGTACAATAATTGAGTGTACTCTCAGATTGATGGCTTAACCTGACTGTCACTGACTGTCTTTTGCACTCAGTAGATACTTTGAGACAAAACCAGGTATGGTTGAGGGAGAGTTTTCTCCAGTCCACAGGACTACAGCTGGTTGTGATAAGGTAATTAAAGATTTTCCTTGTTCCACACAGTTCACAGTCCTCCAGGACTATCCAAAACACCTCCTTATCTCCAAACACTTCCATGTGCTATTATACCATATTTTGGAACATGAGAGACATATTTTTATCAACTCTCAAAATAAGCCTTATAAGCAGACTGTGACATCTCTGTCTTTATGTATTTCAAAATGAAATGTCATTAAAAGCCTGTTGGGTCATTGGGCCACAGAGGAGGGCTGGACCAGCTGATACATAACACTGAAGTGTCCAGCCCACTGGAGAGAGAGGTCACACTGGGAGGTGAGTCATCCTGCTCCACCCGGCCTGGAACCCAAGGATATCAGTGTCTGAGCAGGGACTTCAATAGCATTGGCATAGCCAGAATCAAGCTTGTATTGATTTGAAGAATGCAAGGATGTTGAAAATACTCATTTTTCATTCCATCAGATCTTTGTGCATTGATTCAGAAAGCAAACATTTTAAAGTGGTTCTCATACTTTAAAACAATGCTGTTAGTGAGATCAAAAGCAGCACAAGTAATAAAGGTTAGCAGAAAAAAATGTAGATGAGTAATTACACAAAAATCTATACCCCTCCATGCAATCTCATTTGAAAACACTGTGGACAGTTTCTTGTGGTAGACGTCCCTCTCTCTCTCTCTTCTGGGGGTAATAAACCATGGAAATTAAATGAAGGAAAGAGGGAAATGAGCCATTTAGTTCTATTAACTATTCTAACCTGACTTGTATGGAATTATAGAATAATTACTATTGAAAGGTAGAACATGTCATTTAGATAGGGCAAAAATGGTCAGGCAACATCAGACTACTTTTGTTATTTTCAGAACAGACTGCAATCTCTTAGCACTGCCAATTTTAAGAATCTTGCCAAGTCACTGAGGAAGCTGAATCAACAAAAATAAATTTTTGATTGATTAGGAGTAAGTCATGATATTACATTCTTTCTAACAGAGATGGAGTTTATTTAAAGGTTATTAAATATATTCTGCTGTGTATATTTAAGTGTCAGCTTAATCTCATTGACACTATACAAGAACAGAGGTTTTTACTATAGCTCATGAAGATTTTGAAGTGCAAGCTGTGTATTTAATAAACAGTTTATATTGTAAAAGGCAAAAAAACCCAAAAAGGCAGCTAAATCCAAATGTCAATATTTGCAATTGACTGTGTGTCCCATTTCTACTGCTGTTACTCAGACTGCCAGTAAACACTGTGACCTCTAGACCTGCCATATAAATTCAAGCAACCAAAAATTTAAATGTTTCGAGGCATCATACAAAGAGCCTCAAATAACTTGAATAGAAGAGGGTCTACTCACTGCAGGATGTCAGAATTTGATCCGGTCTAAGTAGACAAGATGTTGGTAAAGGTGGTTACAATTAATAACTATCTCTGTGCAAGGTTATAAGAATCCTATTAAATACCACTCCAAACCTCACGTGCAATAAGGAATTAATAAAAATAAAAGTCAGAATTGAGTATGTAGATAGGAATATATCCCATAAATGAAAAATTACCCAGAACTTACAGGCCTTAAGTCATTTCTCTAACAGCTGCAAAAATGTCAGCAGTAGCAACACACAAAATGCCAGCAGTGATTTCATTAATAGTTCTCTGCTACACTGCAGAGGGGATTGTGCTAGCATACACTCGAAGGACAGACATTCCTTTAAAATTCTAATACGTGAGCTGGAACTTTTCCTCAGCTTCAATCTACCTTCTGTTACCTACACAAGTGAAACTGGCCAACTGGAGATCATTAATCCATGGTGTCTCTGAATCTTTCATTTTCTCAGTGAGTGGAGCACAGTACGCTGGAGCACATTCTGCTCACAGCAAGAGCATCAGAGAGTCCAGAGACTCTGGAGTAATGATTGCTGTTTATGCTAATTCTGCACTTATAGTATCAGTGGAAAACATCCCCCACACCATCGCAGGTTGAGAGCTACTGTATGTGTGTCCTTGAGCTTTTTGTTTTGTAAATGTTAGCACCTCTGGTTAATAATTTAGCCTGTCTTTAAAGCAGTTTCTGAAAAATGGAAAGGAAATACATTGTCTATGAAAGGAACAAAAAAACCACAACACTCTGGCTAAGGTACTAAATGGGGACTCAGTAAATCTAGGTTCAATATTGAACTCTTCTCACAGAATCCCTAACTGCTCCTAGGCAAACCAATATAAGTGTAAGAAAAGCACTTAACTGAGGCATGAGGAAACTGTCTTGTCTATTTAATAGCAAGTTGCCTGAAGAAAGAAGTTGTCTCTTATTACCCACAGGTATGACACTTGTATACCAGGGCATCAGCTTTTGGATGCTACTTTAATGCAGCTTTACACTATAGCAAAGGTCAAGTGATATTTTAGGACTCAATACGTTTAACATCATAATGTCCAGACTGGCTGAAAACAGTAGAAAGCTCGTACTTGTCCCTTCACATTGTGAAGAAGCTGCTGAGACACAGGGCTGACTGCAGTGCTCTGGCCACACCTTTCCCTTACCAAAAGATTCTCCCATGTAACACCAAAAATCCAATATGCTGATAGAGGCTAAAGTAATCAAAAAAGTTGAATGCCTGAAGAAGTGGAATCCTAGCACAACCTGGAAGGATTTCTAATAGCTAAGATCTCATTAAAAGATAGCGTTTGCATGTAAAGCCAGACAATAGTGAGATAGGCCTCACAGTCAGTGATTGACAGGGCACCTGCACTCTCCACCCACTAGAGACTTGAAGGTTTATGGTTCAGTGACCAAGGACATGACACTGCTAAATTTCAAACTGCAGAAATGCAGCACAATATTACAGTTTCCTTCTCTTGTTCTAATTCCAGTAGAGGTGACCTTATTTCATCAGGATATCGACAATGAATGAGACTGTTTCAGATATTGTTATTGAAGTTAATTCCTGGTGAAAAACTCCCGGTGTCCTTCTTGCAGCAACAACTGTTGAATGTCAGTCTAGGTCTGTACTAAATACTGCAAAAGTCAAGAGTCTTGTAGTGACAGTTTGACAGGAGAAGGCACATTTCATTATTCTCTCTTTTGTGTGATCTGTCAAAAGGGGATAAAGACATCATTAAAAAATAAAAATCTGTATTCAGATTGTCTTCTGTAGTTGTTTAATTTACTCAGAGTACTGTCTGTACTTGAAGTCAGTCTGGCAATCCTAAACAGCAGATGGTGTGAAATTCTCATCTTTTGGTCTTAGATCTCCAAATATTTTTGAGAGCTACTTTGGTACCTACTATAAATTATATGAATAAAAACTCAAGTTAAATTTAAGAGTTTTCTTTTCAAGGTGCCCAGAAGCAGCATGATGCAAATCTCCAAAGAGATGGAAGTAAACAACCCTATTAATGCTAGAGCGTGCTCTCCAACTGATCAATAGAAATTTGAAATATGAATATAATTTTAAGACAAAACTAAAATGCTTCAATATTTTTCAAAAAAAGACACCAAAGACACAGGGAAGGATATTCCATGCCTGCTGAGTGGCCTTTGACTATACTTCAATGTACACATGCCCCTCTTCCTTCGTCTTCATCCCCCTACTCAACTTTATTACCGAGACTCCAAAAGAGAGAAAATAAATCATTAAATAGTTGAATTACAGGAAAACATACACATAGATCTTTGATAGTCCTAGTTTCTAAAACTGAAAAATGTATTCCCATTAAATTCCACAGACATGGAATCCAACATTCATGTCCCAAACTTTTTTTGAACTTTCTCAATCACTTTTAAGAACTGGATCATCTTATAAACAATCTGAACTGCAGTTTGAAGTAAGTTTTCTTTTGTCTTTTACCTCCACTTGAGCAATACCTCTAGTATTGGTGATAAAATCTATGACATTAAGAATATAAAACACAAATTCTACAAAGGATAAGATTTTCAGCTATGCAAGAATGCTGAAGGTTATAAAACCAAATAGGAACATCAAGAAGACATTTGCACACCTTCTCACTAACCCTTCCATAACAGACAGACAGGTGATAGATGAAGTACAGGCTACTTAAGTCCTTGCTTTGCAATTATGTCATTATGCCTTTAAAGTAGAATGGATCATTTCCTGGTATGGCCAGCAGAATAAAACAGAGGGAGATCTCTACTGCTTCACTAAGCTGCATTTCTTGTCTGAAAGCATCTGGACTGACTCTAACCCTTTAATTAAAGAATCTGCAAAGCCAGGATAGATCTATGTCACACAAATGCAAAAAGTAAGAGTGAAGTTTTTAGTTAATATCCTTTTTCCTGCCAAAGCCAAAGCTCATTTATTCCACCTCATCACTTTCACTTGACAGGAAACAAAGTTTCTCCCAGTTCTATTTAGATACTGAATCATCACTGGAAATCAGTTAGCCCTAAGAAAACAAACAAAACCCAAAACAAACAGGCCTTCTCCTTCCTTCCTTAAAAAAAGACTCATCTGACCTTTAAAGCCTCTGGAGTTGTGAAAGAGTATCCCACAACAAACATCCCAGTGTCACATTCTTCCTCACATTAATCGCTGCCTTTTCTCTGTATAATCTATAAATGTTAATGTTGAAAACTGATATGTACATATATTAATGTATATATCCATTTATTTATGTACATGGATATGTAGATATGACTACATTGCATAGCCTACCATTATTATAACATCATTTGTAAATGTGACAACTTTTGGGAACATTACAAAATCTCTCTTACAACAGCTGAGCAACTAAACCCTGAAATCTTTAAATTCATTCCTCCCATGAAACAAAAGAATCAAAGAAAAATATTTTTAAAATGTAAAGGAACACATTTTATTAAGCTATAAGGTACTTGCAATGCAAGTTAACTAGAAGTATGTGAGGTAATTTTCACTCTGTCTAAAACCTTTGGTTAGTTTCAAGGCTAGTCCATTTTTGTGTTCTCCCGCAATTTCAAATAATTTCCACAAACTACACAAAGTAGCTAGCAGTAAGTGACCTTTAAAGATATTACAGGGACTGAGAAGTAATAATTGACTTACTATTTTCTTTCTCAGTCTCTTAGCTAAAATAGAACAAAAATTTTGTAATATGTTTCAAATAGGCAGTAAGTCCCCAATCTCTACTATTCTCAAAGTCTTTATTTTTACCAAAGGAAGAAAGTAATGCAAAAGCCTTTAAATGATAAAGATCCTAATGTTCTTTCACTCAAAACATCATTGAAAACCCTTGAAAGCACCACAGAAAGGGGATCAATGCACCTCCGACAAAATTCTTCAAGCATCCTCCCAGCCCCAGGCGAAGTTCCCTTTGTCACTGATAGAAAAACTATATGAACATCCAACTTTTTTGCTGGTCTCTTAAGTCCTGTTTCTCATTTGACAAGCTTGAAAACCTGCAGTTCTTTTTTTAAAAACTGCTGCTGAACAGGACAAATAATTTATTACCTGCAGTTCTTGCATGTAGCTTTTCTGAGCTACCCTCAATGTGCCAGCTATGGTGGCATAGCCCTACTATGTCCCTCCTCATTCTCCTTGCTTTAAATAATTTAAAAAAAAAAAACAAAACAAAAAAAACCACAAAAACAAACAAAAACAAACAAAACAAACAAAAAAACCCACACAAAACCTGTCCAAACTTTTATCAACAAGAGCTTTGCAAATCTAGTTTTATCCTTCATTTGCTTTTAAATTTCCCTTGAATTCCACAATGTTCTGTATCTCTCAGCCAGCTATGGAGATTATACAAGCAACTTGATACTATATACATTCCCCAAAGGGAATGTGGAAAGGCCACCAAGCTGTCCTTGGCCCATCTCTACTTTCCAGCTGCAAAACATAAAATTCCTAATTTATTTCTTCTTCCATGGAACAATCTTTTCACTTTCTAACTGGTACTGTATAACTGTGAAAGCAACTAAAGAGCTACCAGTAACCCAGTCAGAAATCAACAGCCTATTGGCTTCTGTTAGACTGAGCATGGTTCACAGAAGACATATACTCTTTGGAGAATTTTTCCCAATTTTCCTAAAGTCAAAGCTTTAACTGTTTAATAGGTTGCTCGAAAACACTTCACCACATTTTACCGGTTAATAGACTCCATATGCCTAAAGGTAAGATGTTTCACTACTGGTCAATACATCTTAAAAAATGTACTTTCTTTCAAAATACCTGTTATTTGTTCATGAAAAAGAGTACACAGTTAGAAGCCCTTCATCTTCCAGTTCATATTCACAGAAGACTTTTGCTCTCAAGTTGTTCCGTGGTCCAAGTTTTTACTCATATTTAAAGCCCCAGAATAACTGACTGTGTGCTAATATATATCTACATTAATAATCCCTGAATTACTTTTATTTGTATTGGAACCCTTTCTCTTTTTGATCATTTCATTATTACTCCAAATAGAGCTGATCAAAGAATTCTACCAGGTGACATTTTCTTGGAAAATGTGGTTGATGAGCACAAAGTATTTCATAAAAATATTCTTTCATTCAAGAGGTTTTTGTGGAATTGAAGGCAGAATCTGAAGGGATGAAGAAACTCACAGAGGGTTCCAAGTATGTCTGCCTTAAACAAAAAGATCTCAGGAATAAAAGCTCCTCTGTAACCATGAGGTTTATCCCAAAGCTAACAGATATGCCTACAACCTGAGGACCCTACTATGGAATATAAATTTAGAATATCAAATTTGACAAACGGAACCCAAGATTCGACTTGTTCCTGGGCAATTTAATTACTCTACACAACTTATATAAATATCAAACTTATATAATATCAAAATGAAAAATACATAATTTTCTATGAACCAGAAACTTTGCTTGATTAAGCAACTGAAACCCAAAGATGGAGTTCAAGTTTTGTGTCAAAGTGTCCATTTCTAGTAGCACTCTTCTGTATTCTCTATCATAACTGCATGCCATTCATATGCAAGTAAGTTCCCCCTTCTGGTCCCCTTGTCCAAGGCAGTGAGATAACCTACTGTTGTAAGAGTTGAAAAAACTTTATGCAGTTTGAATGGCTGCATCTTAACTACATTTCCATATTTTACAAATATCTGGTCTTTTATTTTTCATATTTCTTCAACTACACAACTCAAACCCTACCTTGTCTAAAGATAATGCTGTAACCTCTTTCCCAGCTTGACATTTGAGATTTCCACATCATTAGTTGTAGCAAATGCTTCTTCCCTATTTCTTTCATCTCCTCTCCTTTTATAATTTTTCAGACCTTATTCTGCACATTTTTAATGTGCATGCCCCAATCCTGGAACACCCAGGCTCCCCATTTTTCCACTCTTTTTAACATGTCCAAAATTCAATATCATTAAAGGATGAGATCTGTCTTTCCCCAAAAGGTGAAAAGGCCTTGCCACTCAAAATGCTGATACTGTTCAGGACGTCCCCATAGCCTCATTCTCACTGGCACCAGTATTGACCTCTGGAGTACAGTACTAGTGGCTGGCACACAACTGGACTCCATACCACTGATCATGACCCTTTGAGCCTAGCATTTCAGCCCATTTTTTAATCATCCTCAGCTATTCTCTCCAGCACAGGAGGCAGAACTCTGTGAATGGAAACCAAACTTTTCCCCATATTCCATGTCCAAAAGACTATTTATGAACTGATCGCCTTCCACACATGCTATTTCTCAGTATTTTCTGTTCTCATGCTTGTGAAACACAAAGCGTGCATTTCTTCACCCTGAAAGGTTTGTATTGTGGGGCAGCTGTGTGTTAAAACCAACTTATACAGACCTTCAAATCATGCAACACAGCATTAGGATATTCAGAAATGCTAGATAGATAATGGTTGTCTGAAATATCCAGAGTAACAAACCTGAAATATACGAACAGTAAAAAGAGATGCAGTTGTATCTAGAAAGTTCAGAGGTACCTTTTAAATTACCTTGAACTTTACATCTTGAACCTTGCACAAAAATATTACTGGGAGGCTGCAAAATGTTAGCAAACTCAGTGAAGAATGTGTTTTATCTCTATTTTAACTCTAGAAGAAAGCTGTCATAGGCTTAATAGAAAACTGAAACTAAAATTAGATGCTACATCAAGGACCACTTCTTACATCTGAAGCATTCCCAGATAAACTGTTCTTACTGTAAGAAGAAAAATTGACAGTTATTTCTCAGGTAGCTGGTAGATGAAATATAGATTTTGCATGTGAATCTCTACAATTTCAGTAACTGGGACTACATTTATGCCTGTTGTGGTAATCTCTAGGGAGACACGTTAGTGGCCTAAAACTTCTTCAGGTTATTATCTTCTGATATTATTTCTCAGATATTAATTTCTTACATCCTTGTGTCTTGTTACACCAGAACTAAGGCTTCCCTTTGTGTTACTAAATACAAAAGAATCTGTACAACATTTGAAAGTTGGTCTTTCTGGGGAATTTATTTCTAGAGTTGATTCCTGCACCAAGTACATGACTGGTATGATGCATGGAACACTCTGAAGTTAAAGAGCTATGCTGTGGTGGAGGAAACTTTTCATGGATTTCCACTTTTAAGAAACAGAGAATTCAGGTATGTGGCTACTAAATTTGCCTTTATGTTTCTGATGCACCTCAGCTTCATGGATGGAGTACTATTGTATTCCTTACCTTCCCTAACAGCCATGAGATTTTTACATGAAGAAACATCTTCAAAACTATTTCCTGAACAAGAATATCTCACTATCTTGCTCAGGATCTTCTTTTGTCAGCTGTACCAAAACAATGCGGTTTTGAAATGCAAACTTCTTTTTTCAAGACTATATTAACTTCCACTGTTTGTGTCTTGATCAGATTTGCCCAGATCATTGAAGAATGGCTTCACAGAGACCTTACCTCAGAAACTGAATTCCCATTCCCTTCTTCTATCTCACTTAATTGTTGAACAGCCCCATATCAACAGTTGATAAATCATCCAAGAGCAGCAAAGAATCATAGACTCATAGAATGGTTTGGGTTGGAAGGGACCTTAAAGATTATCTAGTTCCAACCTCCCACTAGACCAGGTTGCTCAAAGCCCTTTCCAACTTGGCCTTGAACACTGTCAGGGAGGGGGCAGCCACAAGCTCCTTGGGTAAACTGTTCCAGTGTCTTTCCACATGCATAGTAAAGAACTTCTACATAATATCCAGTCTAAATCTACCTTCCTTTAGTTTCAAACCATTCTCCCCTTGTTCTATCACTACATGCCCTAGCAAAAAGTCCCTTTTCAGCTTTCCTGTAGGCCCCCTTGAGGTACTGGAAGGCTGCTATAAGATTGCCGTCAGCTATACATGTTGTTTACACTCCAGCACCTGTGCCTAAAATCATATTGAAGGCAGGAGTAACTAAGGAAGAGAACTGAGGTGATGCTTCTCTCCTCAGTATACAGAATCACACATAATGGTTGAAATTGGAAAGCATCTCTGAAGACCATCAAGACCAAACTCCTTGCCTAGAGCAAGTTACCCAGGGCCATACCAGTCAGATTTTTAATATTTCCAAGGACTGAAACTCCACGACTTCTCTGGGCAATATGTTCTAGTATTTTACTAACCTTGCAATATTTTTATTTTCTTATGTTTAAATGGAATTTCCCATATTTCAGTTTTGTCACTGGACAAATGTGAGCCCATCTGGCTCCATCTTCTTTACTCCCTTCATCTGATAAGACACCCTTGAGCCTCCTCTTTTCTAAATCGAACAATTCCAGCTCTTTTCTAAATCGAACAATTCCAGCTCTTTCAGCCTCTGCTAACATGGCAGAAGCTCAAGTCCCTTTATCAGTTTCATGGCACTTTGCTGGACTGGACCTGGTATGTCATTGCCTCTCTTGTACTGGGAAGCCTAGAATTAGACCCAGTTTTCCAAGTGTATCTCACCAAGGATGAGTAGAGGGGAAGGATCACCTCCCTTTACCTACTGGCAATGCTCTACCTGAAGCAGCCCAGGAGACTTTTGTCTTTCTTTGCCATGATGGCACATTCCTGGCTCACATTCAAATTTTTTATGCCCAGGACCCCCCTTTTCCAAACTGTCTTTCAGACAGTCAGTCCCTAATGTGTACTAGTGCATGGGGTTATTTATCTACACAGGCAGGACTTGACATTTGCTTTTGTTGAACTTCATGACTTTCCTGTTAGCCTATGTCTCCATCTCAATGAGGTCCCTCTGCATGGCTGCACAATTACCTGGTACACGAGCCATTTCGCCCACTTTTGTTTCACCTGCCCTATTGTCCAGGTCAATAAAGAAGACATTAAACAGTATTGGCACCAGTATCAGCCTCTGGGGTACACCACTAGTGGCTGGCACCCAACTGGACTCCATACCACTGACCATGACCTTTTGAGCCCAGCATTTCTGTCCATTTTTGAATCATCTCATTGTCCAGTTTTCTAGCTCATCTTTCATCAACTTGTCTGTGAAGAGGTTATGATAGTATCAAAAACCTTGCTAAAGTAAAGAAAGACAACATTCACTGCTCTCCCCACATCCACTGAGTCATCATGAAAGTCTAACAGGTTGGTTAGGCATGGTTTCCATTTCATAAATCCATCCTGACTATACCAAATCAACTTCTTGTTGTTCATATGTTTAGAAATTGTTTCCAGATTAATTGTTCCATCAGTTTTACAAGGTGGGACTGACAAGTCTGTAGTTCCCTGGATCCTCCTTTATTGCCCTTCCTGAAAATAGAGTAACACGTGTTTTCTTCCAGTCCTCAGGGACCTCTTCTGGTCACCATGAACTTCAAAGATAACCATGGCCTCTGAGTAACAATGGCCAGCTACTTCAGCACTTGTGGGTGCACCCTGTTGTCCAATGGACTTGAGCATGTTCAGTTTGTTCCACATCAAGGATAAGCTTTCATAACCCTACAATTTGCCGCTGTTCTCAGGGACCTAGGATTGCTAGTGGCAGAGCTTACACTGCAAAGACAGAAACAGTGAAGGGATTGAGTATTTTGGCTTTTGAATGTCATTTGTCAACAGGCCCCTTTCTCCATTCAGCAGTGGGCCTGTGTTTACTCTAGTCTTCTTTTTTTTTTTTTTTGCCACTGATGTATCTAGAGAAGACCTTCTTGTTGTCCTTCACATCCTTTACCAGATTCAGCTCCAGCTGGGCTTTAGTCTGAAATGAAATATTTTCTCAATAAAAGTCAGTTTATGTCAGTTTCAACAATACTCCACTTTTAGCAGAAAACATTGCATTGGGAAACCTGGCTTCAAATACATTAGTTATTGTATATTGCCAGCATCCTCTGACCTTGAGATCAGTCATCATGGTTTCCCTTCATCTGTACCATCAAGTTCCCTTAGTGTTCAAAAAAGGTGAACATATGTAAATAGTCTGTTCCAAGTGATCTATTGGGATAACTCCAAAAATATGCCTGGGAATTGTTCTTGATGGCACTAATAACACAAAGAAAAAACACTGGCAGAGAACATTCTAACAATGCAACAGTGTGTGTGAAAGGATTCCTGTGCCAGGAAACGTTTCCTGGCATCATTTAGTCCATGGTTTAAGTATAGTTTTTGTGACTCAAGGTGACAGAATATGTAGCTGAATGTATTATGATATATCACCAAAGTGATATTCATAGGATTAGACCAAGTTACATCATATGCAGATGCAAGACTACTAAATATTTTATTAAAAAATAGATGATGTATATATTCCTCTAACTACAGTTTGCAACTGGGGCACATTCTTTATTCTGTAGGGTCTATTTCAAGTGCCTTTGAAACTACTAGGACGCTCTTTATGAAATCTGGTAACTCTATGGGATAAAAACATGATTACAAGTAACATAAGATGTTTATCAACATTACACATCTACCCTAATGTTGGGGTAAGAAACCTTGCCTATACACATTGTCATACTAATTACAAAGTTGGTTTAATTGAGTTGCCACTGGTTTTGGCCCTTCAGGTTGTCCTGCTCTGAGGTTTGACCCAAGCTGTGTAAGACGATCAAGATTTCTACAGAAAGAAGATGATGAATGAGACACCTTTTTGCCCTTCTTGCCACCAGATTAAGTGTTGAAATAATACAGGTGCTTGCCACTGACTGAATATTTTAACAGGTTCATACAAACTCAGGGTATGCAATGCTATGGCACAAGAATAGAAGTGTAAAAACAAGTGTGCACACACACACAAAAAAAATCCCATGTCCTCTAGGGTTAAGAATCCTTCAAATGGAAACTGGAAGGGTCAAGCTAACTGTTATTGCATGCCCTGCATGACCCCACTGAAAAGCACAGCATACCTTCAGAGGTACAAATTACATCTGCCCATAGGTCAACCTAAGATCTGCTGTAATTTCAGTTGTGTCTCAGATGCATCTCCTCAACCTTGTGAACAGTAACACTAAATCTCTGTGTGTCCCCTGTGAGGTCCTTACAATGCATGAGAGCATTCAGAGGGCAAATTCCAGCATGCACCAGGTTGCTTCAGCTGGTAACAGCACATGGCTCCTTTTCTGTGGAAGACAGGCTGGCACACTGCTGACCACTGTTTATCTCCTTCACCTATGTGTATTCTGATATGTGATTACATTTTCTTAAAGAAACCTGTTTGTTTATGTAAACTGTAAATTATAGTTCCCTGGTTGGTTTGTTGTTTTGGGGTTTTTTCCAAATAGATTTCAGAGCATTTTACATATATTTATATTACATTAACATCTCAATATTGTAATTTTTTATAATCAACTAATCCTAAAATTCTAGGATTGTCTTCAAAACATGATGAGTCTTATCAGCTGAGAGTTAAAGTTGGTTAGGTTAGAATTAGGAGAAATAGGCATTAGGAAATTTGATTCTATATTCTCCCTTGTTCATAAGCTACAAATTTTTCATTGTTTTATGCCACACATATATTATTTCTAATGTCTTTCAAGTCATCACATTAAAGGTCATTCCTAGATATCAAGTTATGACTGAGGATAGGAGAGAGAGGAGTTATATTATTTTTAACTGATGAACAGACCTGACTTAGGAAAAAACAGATCAAGAATGATATCTTTGTCATTACTCCATGTACGCAAGATGATTCAAACTATCCTGTAGTCAAGTGCTGCATTGCAAGATAAATGCTTCCTAGCTGTGGCTCTGTGGCTTGGCAGTGACAGCATTCTTTCCTCACTTGCAGCTGCACAATACAACCCTACTCCTTTCATTTATAGTGTAGAAATAAAAATGGAAGATCTTTTGTCCTTTAGTTAGTGCATAGATATACATAGAATATATATTTACCTAGATCTAAGTACTGCAGGGGTTTTATTTATGAGGACAGGTTCAGAGGAGAGAAAGTGATTGCTTTTAAAACTAGTGAAGGCTAACAAAGCATATCCTGCTCCCAGGAAAATTCAAGGATTGCTCTTTCCATACTGTCCAGAGAGAATAAGCAGAAAAGGTGAGGCTAACACCCTCTCCATGTGTTGGGTTGTATTTAAGAGGACAATGGCATGTAATGAACCAGCCATTTGATAGCCTTTGATTAAACATACAGCCACATGCCAAAGGTCATCTTGAGGAGCAGGAAACAGGAAGAACATCAATTGGTTCCAGGCCGGAAACACCAGAAGAGACACAGGAAGACACAACAGGAAGTAAGGTGGCACAGCTTCCGGGTGATGTGGAAGGTGCATTACCAGGAAGTAAATGTACCAATGGGAGTGTTGCTAATTGGACCAATGGGAGTGTTGCCGAGGTACATGATTGCCCTGTGCATAAGGGACTTTAACCAGTCATAGGGCATGTAATAGTCACGTGGTATGACTGTATATAAAGGGATAATTAAGCAAAATAAAATGATTTCTGCTTGATTCAAATTGGATTGTGAGGAATCCATCTTTGATTCCCCTCACCATGGGTAGCAGTTTGAGGAAGTTATCTGTTTTAAAGCATTTAGTAGCCATAAATCCCCTTTAGCTTTAATCACTTGTCTGTGTAGAGATCTGAAAGACAACCTTTCCTTCAGCCTCTCCTGAGACTGAAAATTTTCTCTTTTTTCTCAATTGGACAAATGGGCTACAGCTAGGGCATGGAAGCACTTCCTGACTCCTTACTGTTGGTGTAAGGGGGGACATCTCAGTCCCACAAAAGAATGAGAGTCCTTTAGCTACCACTACCACACACTACTTTCACAAAAAAAGGGTTACAGAGTGGACATTGGCACACTCCAACAATTAAGTGCAGATGCAGGCAGACCTAATGCCCTGAAATGTGTTTCTGCAGGGAAGTTCAACATGGTAAGAAAGCTTACATGTTTTCCACTTGCAGACTCTTACACAATGCCTGTACCATAACAAATTACAGCAAATTATGAATGTCTTGCCTGGTTACATAAATTAGCTATGCACAGATGTACTGCAACTGAATAGCTGGAACAGCAGCATGAAGATAAAGTCAGTGGTGACTCAGTTCTGCCTTCTTCATTACAAAAATACTGTTTTTTTAAAAATGTCCTCCTTCAAAGAATCATAACATCACACAACATCCTTAGAAATTAAAAATGGAAGAAAAATATGTTTAGAGCAAAATAACGGTGTACGGTTGTGAAGGTGGAATTTAAGATTCTTACTACCCAAAGTTATAAAATTACCTAAAGAACTATGATCTCCTACGCACTTTAGTGCTTTTTTTCACTTGAACATTACAAACCACCTTCAGCTAAAGAAAGACTTTTCATCATCAGTTGTTTGCTCTGAATGTAACAGAGAATATGATACTAGAAGCAATGAGTCTGTTCTCTCAGATAAGCATGTTGCCCATAGGGGTCTCTACTTCTACGACCTGCAGTCACAAGAGTTACACGCAGAATCTATGCAAGTTTTGGTAGTTCTACCAGTGTATAATTGTAAGCTGGGGGCAACTGGGAAGGAAAGTTACCAAAAAAATCTTTTTAGAAAAAATTTTGAAGACCCTTATACAATACTAATTATTATTCTTATAAGGAGGTCTGCACTCAGAGTAATGAAGCTGTGTAAAATATTTAGCAAAATGAGGGGTTGAGTTTTTTCCACTACAACATTCAGAACCCATTTTCCCTTTTTGGGATGTGTTTCCAAAATATGCTATCTGAAAGTAGTCATCTGAAGTTTGCTAGTTTCTACTTAAAATCATTTCACAGACCTTCAAGAAGCAGCACATAACAGATATACATTCCATCCTAACTAGTTGCACTTGCATTTTACATGGTGCACAAGTACTCCAGCCCCAGGAAAGGTTTTGCCACTCAAATACATACAAATGCTCTGCTGTTGTATGGCCATTCCCCTATCACCGGTTGAAAGCATATGCACCGTCAAATGTTAGGCCAAAAGGGACTGAAGACTACAAGGACACTGATGTGCTTTCCTGTCCCAGCCCATCTGCTGTGATTCCTTTGTAAAATGAAAGGATTTAGCTTAGGTTATATATACTTACTTTGACAGAATAATAGTTGTGCTTGTGGTAAAGAAGACAAAGGTTCCATTAACATCTATACACAAACTTCAGTGGTTCTAACTTTCCAGGTAAAGAGTAAGATATATTCATGTGAGATATTCTGTCATTGGTACAGGTGTGTTTTCATGCAATCCAATGTTACTGAAAGGAAATGATATCTCTGTACCTAAGTATCAAAACAGTATGCACACTATAAAATTTTATATTTGCCTTTATTATTTTGTCTACCAAATTAAAATTATATCTCAATTCCATTCTATCTATGTTAAAAAAATTCTGTCATGGATAAAAATTATTTGGCGTGGAGAATCTAATTTTATCAGCATCTTAATTTATTAGTATCAACTCTGCAAGATATTTCTGTCAATGGACTAATTGGAATGACAACAGGGCGTTCACAATTCCCTTCATTTATGTAAAATTACTATACTGTATTATACAGTGTTTCTTCAAATAGTAAAATAAAAGGACATCCCTAGTGAATCTCCTAATGCTTACATGTTCTTTTAAAAAGCATTTGTGAACATTCAGACAACAGGATTTACTAGAGATGTCCCATTAGAGTAAGACATTGAACCAAGTCAGTAGTGGCTTCTGATGCAGTCTTGGTACCTTTATCCTCACAATTCAATATAGTGAAGAAATTACCAACTGCTCTCTGGGTTGCTATTGTGAATCACAGGCCTTGGAAAGAGTCTTGATGAAACTTCATGCTTTCATTTTACAAATTAACACATGGCTGGAAACATTGGTAGGGATCTTTATACAAACTGATGACATGTTCATGTGACCTGAGAGATTTAAAAAAACATTCTAAGAGCTAAGGTTTTCTTTTTTTAATGTGTGTTTTGGCAACCCCACACCCACAGCTAACCCCCTTTGAATATTTACAAACATAGTAGTTTATGGTCTCCATTGTTATCTCCCTTGCTGTGTTCTTCATACAGATACAGCTTTACACCTGGACAAATATTTAGCTCAGGCAAAACAGTATGACTCAGGGGAAGCCAACAGATTTTATTTTAATTTGATTTAAACCAGCTGAGAGTCTGGCTTTTAATTGCACTCTGAATTTCTTAAGAAAGTCATTGATGTAGCTTCATATACTCTCCACAACATGATTTGTGTGTTCCTAGATGAATGGCAACTTCTCTGTGTTGCTACCAGAATATCCTACACTCCCCAGAAATATCATCCTAAATCCCCTGTCTTTCCAGCATAAGGGCTACTTCCTCATTTCATTGTAATTCACATGCATCTATTCAAGACCTTGCAGCACACTGTACCGTCTGTATATTCATTCTAACTTTTTATCAGCTTGAACTATATATCCAGCTCTTCCCCCAGTGTATAATAGCACTGGAAAGATTAAATATTGATTTTCCCATATTACTTTATTTAGGGAAAAAAGTGCATTCTTTTGAAATTATGGCTTTCAATACAGCACAGTAGATTTTATTCAGATTTATTTTGTACTACGTTTTACAGTATGAAAATACTGTGGACACCGAACAGTACAACTTGAGTACAGCCTTTACATTATTCTGTTGACTATGTAGTAAGAACAGTCAGAAATAATCTGCTAATAAAATTACATTACTTTTGAGCACGGAATTATGTGATTGTTTTTCATTGGATTCCACTGTAAATTTAAAAATACTGCAATAAAAGACAAGGAGCCTGAATGCCCTTACTTACTAATTGAATCTGTATGACATAGGTTACTCAGTGTAATCCCACAATGGTCCTAATATCTAGTGTGCTTCAGTTTTATTCAAAGAGTATGCCTTGGGATAAAAGGCTACTCTAATCTGCAGACCACCTCCTCAATTTGCCAGTCAGATTTTGACTGATGTTGACAACAAGGATGTCCATTAATGTCATTTGTTGTGGAAAATGTATAATGCAGTCAGTCCTGCTTGGTAATGAGACCATCAAGGAATGAACAATCATATCAGATGGAAATAATTTTCAGTTACCTTTGGCCTGGGGTTAGATTGGAAAGGATGACCTGGAGGTGAAGAGCTTCTGATCCTATTACCAATCCCTCAGCAACGCAGTTCTCAGTCCCACATTCCAGGACAAATTATTGTCTATACTGCTTTGAGGATTTGCATTCCCTAGGATATGTTTTCTTAATATTTAGTAACTAGGGTTACCAAATCACAAGAACAATCTAAAACAAAATACTGTCACTACTGCTCCATGAAATAAGCCACAGCAAGTATGCATATATACAGATCTTAAATCACAAGATAGAACCTCAAATAACAAAAAAACTTTCTCAAAATCCCTCTAAATTCATACTATAAACCTTAAAATTTCTCTTAAGTAGTTACAGTAACTGTAAAAGGTCCAGAAATGTAAGTGATTTCCATAAGCAAGGTGTATATTCTATAAATTCATGCAGGTCATGCCCTCTAAGATATATGTATCACATTTATTTAATGATTTTTTTCATCTTCTTTCTTCCAATATTTTATAGGAGTCCTAAATTGCACTACAAGGAATTAAGGGTGAGGTAATGGTGTGTGCTTAAAGTGCCACAAAGAAAAGAGAGGTTGTTAATTTGTAAGATATGGCTGTTCCAAGCTTTGAGAAAAAGAATAGCTATGAGGGAAATTTTGATGGGGGAACTTTTCAGTTATTTGTTCCATTGGGTGCACAGAGGTGCAAACACATGCATTTAATACACAGTGTTTTCGTCACACCTTTCTCAGTCCTTGCTGCTACAGCTCCTCCACTTATATAGCATAAGTAAATATTCAATGTTCTAGAAAATTTCAGGAAGTTTCTCTGTGTATTCACTGAATGGTTACCTCATGGAAGGAGAAGTGTGAGTTCTACCCTCCATCTAGTGACAACATACAAGATATAAATGATTCCAGACTTAGATTGGAATGCTTCGTAAGTACATTTAAACAGGTTTCAATTGTACTTAAACAGGATTCTGTGTAAAAATTAACATCTAATCAGACAATCTTTGTTTAAGCATTCAGAAAACAGTATAAATTTATCTCTCCCCTTCCTGTTATAAGATATTGTACATTATTCAATAACATCATCCAGTCAACATTTTCTCATATACAAATATATTTTAAGATATTTTGTTTCTGGAACTTTACTTTTGTATGTAATTACATAGCCTTGTTTGGAAAGGCTTCATTATTTGTTTTCTGCTGGAAAGGAGTTATTTTGGTTTTAAATTTATTTGCCAGAACATGATTTGCAACAAGCATGTCTTCATTCACTTAATTCCAGATTCTTCCATTGTACTTTATGTACCTAGATAAAGTGCTTAAATAAATATAATAATCACTTCAGAGTCTTGACATAATCATAGCAGAAAAATATTCAACATTCAGAGAAGTTGTCACTCTATTTCCATTAACTGCAAGGGAAAATGGGTAATTGTGCTTGTTCTTAATTCTTAATACTGCGGGTTAGATGCCTAGAATTAAGGTCTGTATCTGGCCTTAAGAGTTAATTATAATAGTGTTCATACTGAACTGGGCAGATACAGGAAAAGAGATGTGTTACTGATTACTGAAATATCTGTGATCATTGCTGAATGTGTCCTGGTTGGTGTAACACAACCACTTTGGAAGCCAGAAATGGGATTATCTACAAGGCAGGTAATCTCTTGGACTTTCAGTATCCTGAGCACTGTTTTAGGAAAAAAGTCTCCAGGATAAAGGTGGGAAAGGGAAAAGAAGTTGTCATTAAATATTGGGAACTGGAAGGAAGGGAAAAGACAGTTGGATTTATTTTTTTTTCACTATTAAAGAAAAGATAAGTTAGTTACTTTTTTTTTATTATTCCAACATACCTTGCTTTTTTTTTTTTCCCCATCAACAGCACAGTTTTCCATGGAAACAATTTGGAGATTAACTAGTAATATATATATATAATTTTACACGGGCCAAATACTCCAACAGATATTTGCTATCACATTGTTTTATGTTATATATACTTTTTCATGAGAATAGTTTAAAGAACATTTTTTACAAATCAACCTCAGATTTCATGGCCAGAGTATTGCAGTGATTGAAACAGAGCTTATTTCTGTGTTAAGCTTGAACAATATATTGCAAAATGTGGTTTAAACATCTTAACACGTCAATACAAATAATAATGAAGAGCAAAAGCACACAACTGAAATAATTGATAGACAGAAAATGTTCTAGACCTGAGGAAACATTCCATATAAAATATTTCCTTCCAAAAGAAAGGTTCTGATTCAAAAGCATAGATGCTTTTCTTCAGAGTCATCACTTCCTCTTGTTGTTATGTGTGAGATGTTTGCAATACAAACCACTTCTATTACAAATCAACTTTGACCAGCTATAATAGTTTAAAATCATAACACGTGTCCATGTATTTAAACTGTTGCAGCAGTTTTAACATGAGCTGCAATATAAAGATTGTTTTTCACAATGAGTGAATGTGAGGGAGAGTTAGCTTTTTATTTTTTTGAGTTTTCCCCCAGTTAGTAGTTCACTTCAGCAGAAAACTCAAAAAAATTCTAGGCAAAAGTGACCCAAAGTCAAGATTTCTAGTTCACCTAAAATACTTCAAAATAGAAAAAGCAAGGTTTTTATTTCTTAAATATGCAAATTTAAAATTCAGTTATGGAAACACCCTGAAATATTTTCCACTGAGCTATGGAAGTGGCCAACGAATATTTACATTCTTTATTCTTTCACTGCTGCTTTTGCTGGTAAGGTGAGACTGCAATGGACTCAGCTTCTGATACCTTGTAAAAGGGAAGCCAACCTCTCATTATCCAGTATTATTTCTTAACAGTTGGAGCTTCAAAACATTTACATTCCCACAATTTCCAACTCTGTGGGTTAAACCTCAAAGGCATGAAAGTGTAAATTGAAGTTAGGATTGTTAAGATTACAAAACTCTTCTGTGGTGGTGAGGGTGTAACCCTGAGTGCTGTTTGGGCTGCAGACCCTGAGAAATGTGAACGACCTGGATGAGACTGCTCTGAAGCCACATTCTCCATAAGCACTGTGTGTACTGTTAATGTACACACTACAGTTCATGTGGTCTAATGCAATAGTTAGATACATTTTTTAATTGGAATTGTTATTAAACATTGAGGAAATAAACAAATTTCTCCAGAAAAATTATCAACTGATGACAACTTTAGAGTTTTGAACCTAGAAAAAGTAAATTTACCACGCAGACTAGAGGTAAAAAAGACCTGTGTTGTTATGGCTAACCCAGGAAACTATAGACTATTTATTTTTTCTGTGATCTGTTCAAAGAGAAACTGGGTTAGCCAGACAAGGCAGAAAGTTCTGCAGCATGTTAACAGCAATATCTATATACTCTGTTATTCATACTGGTCTGGCAGGTTTCATAGGACCTAATAAAACTGCACAACTTCAGGATTCAATTTGCAGATGATGCTAGGTTTGGCAAGGGCATTTTTCATCTTGATTTTTCTTTTCTCTGTCCTCTCAGATGCCATTCTCCTTTCATCTTCAAGCACATGCATTCAAAGTTATCTTTTATTTCATGGACATGAATCCATGAATTCCAATATTCACCCCTTTTAGGTACTGTCTTGCGGCAGCATTTAAAAATCAAGTAAGAAAAAAGGTCTTATAAAACATATCCTATCCACAGCAGATGTCACCTGTGTGCAAAATGACAGATACATCAATGTCAACATTTTCAGACAGCCAATTCACAGGTAATTCTTGTATTTCTTACTGAGATTAAGCTTTGGACGAAGTAAAAACAAGAAGCTTTTTAAAAGAAGCTGTTAAGCCAGCAACTCGAGTATCTAAAAAAGACAGAAAGGCCTAGCAGTTCAGAAGGGTCAAAAGGACAAAGGAAGGAAATTTCTTTTTCTTTTTCTTTTTCTTTTTTTTTTTTAATAAATTAATAAATAAATATGCCTGCAAGAGGTCAAGAAACTCACAGCTCAATGAGTTTCCAGGGCTGCATGAGCATCTCAAGACTGTGTATGTATTCACATACAAGCTTGAATATGGCCAGAGATTCCCACTGCAGAGCAAGCATTTTAATCCCAGCCAAGGAAGGAAAGCTGCTTGGGGTATCCTGAGTGCAGTAATTGACATGACTTTCGATGAAAGCAAGCCCTCAGGAGCACCCAATAAATGAGTGTCAAGAGAATGTTAAAATAGAAAGTTCTATATAGTTTTAACTCTAGGGAAGTACAGTTGTTGGGAAGAGGTAATATCTTTTATTAAAGCAGCTGATATGGTTGAAAAAGCAGGCAAAATTTCAGTCTCAGAGTCCCTTCATCAAGTCCCTACTGGTCCTCCTATAATTCAGATATTTTTATCATCCACTCACATGAAAACAGTTGAAAAGAAAGTTCTCGAATGTCAGTGAAGCACTGTATTTCTTTTTCATCACATTTAAGATTGTGTGTTTAACCTTGAATTAAAGGAAATTATGAAGTAGACTAGCACAAAGGGTGTAATAAAAATATACTATAAATTAATTGAAACTTTGAAAAGGAAAATATTTCAGTTTTGCTTTTGGACCATATCAGAGTTGCATTTGAAACATACTGAGTCAAAGCACACTGGTTAATAACTAAAAAAAAATCAGCACACTAACTTGAGAAATTTTCAAACATGTGTGAGAAATGCATAAATAAATTGGAGAATGAAACTAAGGCAAAAAATGACCTCATCATTTTAATAGGTTACTCCCAGGATTTATTATAAGTCTTGGCAGCTTGTGCTGACAAAAACTTGGAGTACCTAGGCATAAATATATTCACACATCTATCCCTACTCCAATCAGCATTCAATACTGCCTGGGAAATGGCTTGCTTTAGTTCACATTTAAATCTTTGTTCAAAAAAAAAAAAAAAAAAAACAGCTGTAACGCAATCCAGAAATGATCCATCTCCCAGAGTTGACCGTTTCAACAAGAACTGAAATATGAAAAAGGCAGTTGCATTTGAAGAAATAGCCAAGATTTAGCTTTTTTTCTACATTCAGGAATTTTAAGGAAAGTGAATAAAAAATCAGTGACTCTTATTAGCAAAAACGGTAAAAGAAGGTTAACTTAAAGTTTACAAAGTTTTCAAGAGTTTCTTGGTGACTGATGAGGGGAAAATTTAATATATTTTGTTTGTTTACATATTTTAAAATAAGGAACAGCCACAGAACTTCAAAGAAAGATGGAAAACTATTCTTAGACAGCTTATGAGGGAACACCTGAACAAGCACACTGATAGGTGACTTGAATTCAGCTGGATTTGGGCAGGTAACATAGCTGAGATTCATGGCAGTTTTAAGAGCATAGATATCAAGGTCAGTAAGTGAAAACCAGGAGTGCATTTTATACTATTCAGTTTAGCAAAACACTTGACATAGCTTGCATGTGAAGGGGTGATGGTGCTGTCAACTGGGTAGGAGGAGGGATGGGAGGAGGATAGTTTGTGATTTAATGTAGAACCATGTTAATGATGTCCAAGTTTGGTTTGAGTGGTTTGGTACGTCATGTAGGCATGACATATGTCTTGTCTGTATGACACTATTTGGTGACACATAGATATAATCACTAATCTTACAGAAACACGAGTGTGTTTCTTGTCAATATGTTCCTCCCATACTGATTAACAATTTTCTTATCACAGTACAACTATGACTCTGCCACTCACTCATCAAAAGACAGCTTGAGGATGTCTGCATATTACTTTTTGTATGAGAACTGCCTAAGAGACACAAGACAAACAACAGATATTTTAAACCAGAGTATTGCAAAAAAGTCAGTTATCTTAAAGGTCTGTTTTTCAGGGTGTGGCTTGTATATACCTGAGTGTGGAAGTTTTAGGCAAGTATGTGGAAGACACAGATTCAGAGTTAGCCTTTGTGTAAACAGAAAAATTCTTCAGTCTGAAAGAAGGCAGGCAGATTTATAGAAGGACTTAGTCCTGAATAATATTTCTCAGAACAGGTTTTGGATAAGTAAAGAACTTGCTTGCAAAAGGACATTAAAAAAATAAATATAGCTGATAGAAAGAAAACTAAATAATACATGTTAGGGCAACACTTTTTTCTTGTTCTGATGGAACACCTAGCACCATCTGAGATGACAATGAGCAGTGCTGTGCAAACTTTAAAGGGGCTTGGAATCCCTTCTTTTATTCATCCAGCTCTGAAGGCTGGACCATTTTAATAAGGAAAGCTCAACATAGACAAACTAATTCTTCTCTCGTATGTTTTAAAAAAAATGTTTTCGGAGTTTTACATATAATATGAGGGGCATTTTATGACAATTATACATCTGAAAAATGTAAGGAATTCAGATCTATCTTCATCTATGTGGCTAGAAATCATTGCAACCATCTCAGAAGTGATCTTGCCTTGTATTTAATTTATAATGGAGAAAAAAATAACTTTCTTGTAACACAATCTGAATATCATTCAAAGAGATATTTAGAATTATCATTTAACTTCATCTGTGTTTTCAAAGATCTTTCTCTTTATCCTACTGGTAATAAATGTCATGTATGTCTCACACATGTCAGAAAGAAAAAGCATCTCTGCAGCAGACTTAACATCCTTTCATCCCTTAAAAATGATAGACATACACAGCAAGAGATTACAGTATCAGCTACTGAGACGTTAATCCATCTAACATTGAAAAAACTTCTTTTAACACCTGAACAACCACTTCTTGGAAAGAGCAAAGCCATCCATAGAGAACTTTTTGTAATAGTAATAACCATGTGTTACTACTACTCACAGCCATATCCAGGTATGGAGTTTTCAGCATTTATTTGTTGATATAGATAATACTATTTAACAACTTCTGGAATTCTCATATAAGCAAAGCAAGATAAATACATTTTTAATTTATTGTGTCAAATATTAGGCTAGAAAGGAGTATCACTAAAAAGTCATATTCCTGCTGTCTGAGAACTCAAAAACCTTAGTGGTTAAGATTATTCACTTGCCTCTGCAGAGGTCCTGCAATCAGTTGTCATTGCCTCTATCAGCTGCTCAGCACACTCTTACACTCTTCAATAAAGGTTATATCATATTCTTCTGCCATTCCATATTTTGTTATTGCTTTATTGCCTGTCTTCAGGATACAGTAATATCTATGATACATGTTACGATCTCTGTGGCTTTAAATCTCTTCCATCTACAGTGCATGTCTATAGACTTAGACCAGTCAGATAGTGCAACATCCCAAGTATTTGCCATGACTGCAATAGGCTCAGGTAGGCTCAGCCCCTGCAGCACTTCCATTTTTGAGTTCAGACCACCATGTGCATTCAATGACCCAAACATGTATCTTGACTGTACCTTAGTTGAAACAAAGCAACCTTTAATCTCAACAATGAGAAAGAAAAAGAAAAAGAAAAAGAAAAAGAAAAAGAAAAAGAAAAAGAAAAAGAAAAAGAAAAAGAAAAAGAAAAAGAAAAAGAAAAAGAAAAAGAAAAAGAAAAAGAAAAAGAAAAAGAAAAAGAAAAAGAAAAAGAAAAAGAAAAAGAAAAAGAAAAAGAAAAAAATCTCAACAAAGAGAAAGAAAAAGAAAAAGAAAAAGAAAAAGAAAAAGAAAAAGAAAAAGAAAAAGAAAAAGAAAAAGAAAAAGAAAAAGAAAAAGAAAAAGAAAAAGAAAAAGAAAAAGAAAAAGAAAAAGAAAAAGAAAAAGAAAAAGAAAGAAAAGAAGAAAAAAAACCCCAAAAAACATAACCCAGACAATATTGTTAATGCAACAAGCAATCTGCAAGTGCAAGTGTCTCTCCTGAGACTGAGAACAGTGTCTTCCCATATAATCCAATAGCAACAGTCAGTGTAGGCAATGCTGTCCTCTTCCTCCCTGTCTCACTGTTTCCCAAGAATCCTTTTGTACTCTCCCCTAAGTTCATGAGCTTGTCCTCTGTATTTTCCATTTCCTAAACAACATCTCTTGGAGAGTCTGCCAGCGAGACGGGAGACCTTGCTTCACAAAGGCAAAATTTTCAAGTGATCGGTTTTAGAGTGGCTGCATGCAGAGCAACCTGAACGTACTGTCCACTTTCCAGGCTGCATGCTGTTAGCACTTCTCAGAATTAGTCCCTTGTACCCACAGAGCAAACCACATAATAACAAATAGATGAGTGCATACCAATCACAACATAACGTAGCCATCATCCACATCCTTCTCACTGAGAGTCACAAAAAGGAAACAGTGCCTGATGCTCATAGTCTGGCTATGGATGCAGCTTTCAGTAGGGATGGTTGCTACAAGAATGTTCAGAGGAGGCTGAAAGGTACAGTAAGTTTCAAAGAAGGAATGGCATCAAATTAGGTAAGTACTGTTCTGTCTCTAAAACATTCAACGTTCATGAGGATTTTACCCTATCAGCAAATGGGACACTCAATACCCTGTGCCTCCAAGAAGAGTTAAAAACATCTTCCTTTCATCTCCTTAGTACCATATATTATTTCCAGTTTCGTTGATTAGGTGATCCTGAGGTTTGTTTTTTTCCTCCATCACTTTAACTGAAGCTGAGCACTACTCCCCTGTTTCCCACCGCAGTCACCGTGTTATATTTTCTCCCAGAGACACACTGCTTTGCAAATCCATGCTACCTTCCTGTTATTATAACAGGTTGTTCTCTAGTCAAAGCTATCATATGATGCAGGCTTTGAATTTATTTCTTAGAGTTTCAGAAATTATATGTACCCTTCCCTGCTTTATTTTGCATGTAAAGAAATACAGAAAAAAACAGCCTCACCGAAGATGCTCTGTAGTCTTTCTAAAGGAATAAATTTCTGGACAGCTGTCTATTACAGGCAGTTTTTTGCTCTTCACTTCCACTCAGTGACCTGATCTGTGCTTAGTACCATGATTCTGCTATACTTTTCCAAGCACTCAGGAATTAAACTGGAAAATGCAATCCTCTGAAACACCAATGTATGCTTACCTCTGGCACTGTTCCTTCCCCCAAGATGTATCAGACTAGACACAAAATTTAGATTCAATCATCCACTTTTTTTGCCATGAAAATATCAGAAATTACATTTGACTTATCTGTAAGAAAAAGATCTGTTCCTACAGAGAATGCCAGGAACACAAATTGCTTCAAAAGAAGCTTTCCTTCAATTCCAGCTCTGACTTGCACCTGGCAGCTAGTTGAAGGAAATGACATGCTCAAAGTCCATTTCATGCTTGTTCTTAGTATGAAATTTAACAAAAATAGTCCCAGCCTGTGACTAAAGTTTCTCTGTTGTATAACATAATTAGTTGACTACAACAAATTCTAGCTAGATTTTTTTTCTTCAGTTTGTGCAACTTCCTCATTGTATTACTATTTTTCCTCTTGATCTTGAGAAATTGTGAACAAAAAAGTGGATGGTTAAAATAGGACAGACTAAAATGAGGCTGCTAAATGAGATTTACACTGTTGTTAAGTGCTTTTAGTTTATAAATTTATTTGCTTTCTTCTTTCTTTTGCTGATGCATTTTAGCTGCTTAGAATTTTTATATCAATATTGATAGGTTTTTACCTTGAGAGGGCTCTGCTCAGTAGCACACACTGAGTAGCATTTTTCTGTGCATCCAGTGAAGATACTAATACTCCTTGTAGTATAACTAGTACTCCTTTTAGTATAGGCTACAGCATAGCATCCAGCTAGAGCTATTTAACATAGAATTGTAGAATTGTAGAATGGTTTGAGTTGGAAGGGATCTTTAAAGATCATCTAGTCCCATCCCTGCCATGGGCAGAGACATTTTTCACTAGACCAGGTTGCTCAAAGCCCCATCCAACCTGGCCTTGAACACTTCCATAGAGGGGGCATCCACAACTCCTCTGGACAACCTGTGCCAGTGTCTCATTACCTTTATAATAAAAAAAATGTTCTTTATGTCCATTCTAAACCTACCCTAATTTAGTTTAAAGCCATTGTCCCTTGTCCTGTCACTACAGGCCTTGGTAAAATATCTCTCTCCATCTTCTTATAAGACCTCTTTGTATATTGAAATGCCGCAATAAGGTCTCACCTGAGACTCCCCTTCTCCGGGTTAACAACCCCAACTCTCTCAGCCTTTCTTTACAGGAGATGTGCTCCAGCCTTCTGACCATTTTTGTGTCCCTCCTCAGGACCCACTCCAACAAGTCCATGTCTTTTTTATCCTGGGCAACCGAGAACTGGATGCAGTACTGCAGGTAGGATTTCATGAGAGTGGAGTAAACATAAATATTCTGCATAAAAGTACTGCTTGACTTCCAGATAGCAGGAATTGATCATGCCTATGATGCTGTTACCAATCCACATTTAGGAATTCCATGCGTATGTTAGCATGATGGGACCAAGTGCATTTCCTTTTCCAAGTGTATTCTTAACTGATACCTGTAAAAAGTTATTCCAGTTACAATTTAATATGTTTCAATATGTCTTCCTCTTTTATGAAGTTAGACAAATGATTCACGGCAGAAAACATATTTTACTGACTCTACTGTTTGCACATGATTAGATTTTAACCAATATGCTCAGCTTTCAAAAATTTTGATTAATAGTTTAAATAAAGAAATTTATTTGTGTGGTAGCTCACAAGCTACCTAAATAGTTTGTTGTTTCTGATATTTTCTCTGAATAAACATAAGTTTGTGAGTTTTAAATCAGTCTGCAAATAGTTGCACAATGGTGAATAGGAAAGTAAAAGTACACATCTCTTTCATAACCTCCCTAGGAGCAAAGATTTCATTCTCACCATGTAATAAAATAACTGTTTATTGCTGTCACCAATGCTTTCTTCAAAGAAGGGGGGACACTTCTGAATTCAGAGAGTAATGGTTCCTTCTTTATAAGTGATCAAGATGAAGTGTAGTCTTCGCAGAACTCAGTAACAGAAAGTGAATACCCTCAAGATTTATGCAGAATTTATAAAAAGGAGTAAGAGAATATGGTTTCTGTTTCATCTGCCTTTCATGATGAATTTCCAGGTAGGAAACATAAAACTCTTAAGCAACTATGCAATCAGAAATTCAGTATAATTTTTCAGAGTAGAGAAAAAATGTTGGACGTTGGGTGATGATGAACATTTAAGTGTAATTAATTAGCTCAATCCAGAATCACAGTTGGCATAATTAAATACCCACTGCCCCAAGGACATACAAAGCGATTTTCCCTATTACACAGATGATTTCTTGGCCTTTATATTATGAAAGTCTATAAAGTTCTTTCTTCCATACCTACATAATTTGTAAATATAAGTATACAGAACAGAGAAAGCTTATAGTCTATTTTATCTACCAAAATGGATAAGAAATGTAAAAGGCAACAGGTAAAGGCAACCCTTATTAGTAGGCGTTCAGACAATGCATTATGCACATCACTGTCTAGTATAGGGAAAAAATGTGTAAGTCAAACATTTCTACTTTTTTTGGCTTTCTTTTCTACTAAATTATTTGTTAGTGGTCAAGGGATGTATTGAATTTGAAGAAACAGAAGGAAAATTACTTCAAAGCAAAGAATTTTTTCGTCTGATAGGTGAGAAATGTATTTACATTTTAGTTTTTTAAATCTTGTCCATTTATGTCATAGACAGCATCTAGGTTCCATAAACAATATGCAGCCACAAACATAATGGGAAAATTCCCATGCAACTAAGTAGATTCTCCAGATTTAGAGTAACATTTCATTTCTGCATGATCAGAGTCTGTCCAAACATATATGCAGTAGAACTGAAAATCCCTTCAAATCCTCCAAGATTAGCCACTGAAAAGATAGAAATTCCTTGCTGTAAATAGTAAGTATTGTTTAATGTTTTGCTGATAATGGTTTATGCCTCCATCATAATGTTTCAACAGATAAATATTTAAACCTAACTGAAGAAACAAGGCTGAGAAAAAGTTTGTGCAAATCTATTATTATGACTGCTCAATTTTGTGTTTAGACACTTTAAAATTCACTAAAATATATTGTAATTGATGGATATTATCTTAGTGGGGTTTCATTCAAACAATATTTATTACAGATTGTAAATACTTCCCCACTGAGAATATTATACACAATTATCCCATAAATAAAGTGAATGTGCTATCATTGTTTTGCTTTTACAATATGATGTTTAGATCCAAATATTTTTATAACTGGTAATGAAATAGCAAATAATTTACAGCTAGACAGTATTAGTAATGCGTTACTTAGTTACGTTCATTGACAAGTAACCCATCAATAGTGATCTTTCTATAAGACAAAGCGTGGTCCAGTTCTCTCAAATTCTGAGACTAGTGTTTCAGACCTTTCAAATGAAAATCAACTAAAGTAAAAAAAAAAAAATAAAGGAAGGGGGGATTTCCTATTGTGTGATGACAAGGACAGATTTATTACATCAAAGCTAGATTCTCTTTCTTTCCCTCATTTTTGAAACCAGTCATAATCAGTTCAATTTTTAGGTAATCAGAAACTAGATAAATTTATTGTTATGAAATTAAAATGGTAGTAGCCATAATATAAGTATCATCACAAATATTGAATAATAGGTGAATAATCTGAACACTTTATGGATTTATTACTTTTATGTGCTGAACAGATCTAAGAATAATCCCTGTAAATTCTTTTGCATTTAAGCATTATAAATAGAGATTTACTTGAGGAAATCACACAATATTTAAATTGTACTAAATTGCTGAAGTCAAAGATAAATGGGGAGGTATTTCATAGAATCACAGAATGGTTTGGGTTGGAAGGGACCTTAAAGATCATGTAGCCCCACCCCCCTGCCATGGACAAGGACACCTTCCACTAGACCGGGTTGCTTAAAGCCCCTTCCAACCTGGCCTTGAACACTGCCAGGGAGGGGGCAGCCACAACTTCTCAGGGCAACCTGTTCCAGTGTCTCACCACCCTCACACTAAAGAGTTTCCTCCTAATATCCAATTTAAATCTACCCTCTTTCAGTTTGAAACCAATTCCCCTTGTCCTATCACTACATGTCCTTGTAACGAAGGTCTCCCTGGAGCGTTCTCTTCTCCAGGCTGAACAACCCCAACTCTCTCAGCTTGTCTTCATAGGAGAGGCGCTCCAGCCCTCTCATCATCTTTGTGGCCATCCTCAGGACTTGCCTCCGAGAGCTTCATGTCCTTCTGTTGGGAACTCCAGGAACTGGACACAGTACTCCAAGTGGGGTCTCACAAGAGCAGAGTAGAGGGGGAGAATCACCTCCCTCAAACTACTGGTCACATTTCTTTTCATGCAGCCCAGGATACTGTTGGCTTTCTGGGCTGCAAGAGTACCCTGACAGTTCATATTGAGCTTTTCATCAATCAACACCCCCAAGTCCTTCTCCTTGGGGCTGCTCTCAATCCATTTACACCCAGCCTACATTTGTGAATGGTACCCATGTGCGGTACCTTGTACTGGGTCCTGTTGAACTTCATGCAGTTTATATGAGCCCACCTCTCCAGCCTGTCAGGGTCCCTCTGGATGGCAACTCTTCCCTCCAGCGCATTGACTGTACCACACAGCTTGGTGTCAACAAACTTGCTGAGGATGTACTTGATCCTACTATCCATGTAGCAAACAAAGATGTTAAAGAGAACCGGTCTCAATACTGACCCCAGAGTAATTCCACTTGACACTGATTTCCACTTGGACATTGAGCTGTTGACCAAAACTCTTTGGGCAAACATCCAGCCAATTCCTTATCCCCCGAGTGGTCCATCCATCAAGTCCATGGCTTTCTAATTTAGAGACAAGAATGTTGTGCAGGATGGTGCTTAAATACTTTGCACAAGTCCAGGTAGTTTACGTG
>VZRW01007448.1:139785-179159 GCA_013398125.1 Aegotheles bennettii | reverse complement strand
CCTTCATAGAAGGTCACCAAATTTGTCAGGCACAATTTGCCCTTAGTGAGGCCACCTTGGTTGTCACCAACCACCTTCTTAATTTTTGTGTGCCTTAGCATAGTTTCCAGGAGGATCTGCTCCATGAGACGGGCTGGCCTGTAGTTCTTCAGATCTTGGTTTTTTCCTTTTTTGAAAATGGGGGTTATGTTTCCCCTCTTCCAGCCAGTGGGAGCTTCACCGAACTGCCATGATTTCTCAGATGTGATGGATAGTGGCCTAACAATTTCATTCACCAGTTGCCTCAGGACCTGAGAATGTGTCTTATCAAGTCCTATGGACTTGTGCACCATCAGGTTCATTAGATGGTCTCAATCCTGATCTACCCCTCAGGTGTTTCTTCATTCTCCCAGTCCCTGCCTTTGCCTTCTGTGACTTGAGCAGTGTGTCTTGAGCACTTGCCAGAGGAGACTGAGGCAAAAACGTCATTGAGTACCTCAGCCTTCTCCATATTCTGGATGACCAGAACTGTTTCCTTACGGAGAGGGCCTACATTTTCCCTAGTCTTCCTTTTATCACTGATATACATATAGAAGCTTTTCTTTTATCCCCTTGATGTCCCTGGCCAGATTTAATTCTGTCAGAGCTTTAGCTTTCCTAACCTGTGAAATGCTTACAAAACTAACATGACCCATAGAGAGAATTCTTTTCAGTTCTGGGGAGAAAGAACAGGCAGATGTTCACAGAAAGAGGTTTTCAGTTTAAGTACCTAATCACATCTGGAAATATATTACACAGTTCTCTCTTTAAATAAAACATGTAATTTTAATAGATCACAGCTCTGATTATCAAACATACATATGAAATTGATCACTTTATAATAGAAATAAATACATTATAAATCTCATTTCTATTTATTTTGGAAACACTGCTCTCAACTTCAAACTTCATGAGGGAGTTAAATGCTGGACTGGGGCAATTGGGACCCAACTGACCAGTGGATGGTTTTGTCAGAAAAATGTAACTTCTAAAGATTCATATCATAATCAAAGGGATAAATTTTGACCCCTGTAACTTATGGTTGGTAAGATTTAATCTATCATTAATACAAAACTCTATAGACTATAAGACTACTTTTTTAATTATTTCAGATTGTGGCAATAAAAGTTAACACTAGACCTAGGGATTCATTCCTACTTAAGATATTATTTATTGCAGTCTTGTTCTTTGGAGAATGTAAAATCTATTTCTATAGAAGTGAATGACTTTATCATTGATTAATACTGCCAGACAATTTAAAGCAGCTGCTCCATAGAATTTGAGAAGAAATGCCATTACATACAGTGCTACTGCACTACTTTTGTATGCTAGGTTTTGATTAAACACTTTTTTGTTAGGGTCAGCATTTGCTGTTCACTGGTCATCATGGTTAATAACTTCCTATATCTGATGTTGGCTCTGCTGGACATTGCTACCTGATTTGTGTGCAGCTGGCATAGTGGAGGAGGGACTGTTTGCAATATTTATTATTGCACATGATGGAATTTTTTTATGACTGTCAAAACTTCCCAAAGCCCAGGAGAGCTAATTGAAATGTTCTTTATAAATATAAACAAATGCTCAGAATGTAATCTTTGACCCCCCCTTTCAGAAATGTCTGTTGGCATCAACACAATTAGGTCTTGCTGCAGCATTTTTTAGAAGAGCAGAAGTGGTAACAGCAGGACCATTAGCATGAACAGACTGTAACGGGTCAGTTCTCTTGCTCTGTGAAGGCAATATTTCTTCCACTCTAATATTCAAGGTGTAGGCAATTTTAAAATTATGATCTCCATAAGATCTTCTAAAGCTGCAATAAAGTTGAAGGACCTGTACTTCAGCATATCTAGACAAGTGTTGCTATTTGGTATTACACTGGAGATGAAAACCAAGAGATTTTGTGTCCCTATTTGAAATACTTTTGAAGGTATGGTCACAGTTCGGCCACATTTTGATCAGCTAATACTATGGAATATCGTATTTTGAGTTGCATTTATGATGAATGAAAAACCGTCATTTCATCATGTGGATACACGGTGTAACTAAATGAATAAAAGGATTGCTTTTTATAAAGTTTCCTATTTTAATTATTGAAGTGTTTAACTACAACCAAAATTTGCTACATATTTTTCTCTGTTTGCATTGTGCTTATCTGGTGGCCTAGTGAAATGAGCAGAAACTAAATGGAGTAACATTACTGCGAGTGTTGATGGTATGGATTCATATAGATCAGACATGTTACTTCATCTTGGTATAGCATTTGTTCTGAGAAGACTCTCTTTACAGTAAACCAAATAACATATTTAGAGAGTTGTATGTGGAAAAACAAGCTACTATTTTTTTAATAGTATTAATCATTCTTGATGATTAATCTAATTTAGAAAACAGCTGAAACAGCACCAACCCCTTCTTCCAAACCACATAAATATGTTTTTCTGTTTCAGGGATTTGCATACAGCAGAGAAGACAGCTGTGTGTGAATCAGGGGAAGAGTAGGTGAGTGGAACTGATATATATCCAGTCGCCCTGTCTCGCCCTGCAGACTTAACTGGGAAAAGATAATAAACATCAGCACATTGTGTCTATTAAGGGCTGGTCTTGGTGAAAGCTACTGTGACACTTCAGAGCAGTTGCCATGGAGAAAACTGGCTGCTTAGATGTTGCTATGGTGGAAACTGGGTGTGTAAAAGACATTAACTACTTAGGCAGCAATTTGACTATGCATGTTGATAAATGGCACAGAAATCTCCATGAGGGAAAAGTCATAGTTCGGAATACACCAACTGCTTCTCAGGGTTCCTTCCATTTCCACAAATGTTGTTTCCAGGATGATGGCTATTGATGAGCATTGTCTATTGGAAGATTAAAGAACAGGATTCCCTTAGCAGGTCTTAAATTATTTTTCATTTAATTTTGTATATTTTATTTTTTTCCCCACATGTCCTTTGTTTTCTTCATTGCAAAATAAAACTGAAGGGTATAACTCCAGATAAAAGAAGCCCTTGTAAATGTTACAGAGTTGTTAGATTTTTTTTCTTTACCTTTAAATTGACACATTCAAATTAATTTCTTTATCCTCTCTTTTTTTATTTTCTGCTTCTACTTTCACTTTCTTATAGAGTACAATACCTCCATAAATTAAACTGATGTCCTAGATAGACTGTCAATGATAGTTAACTCCTTATCCAGAACATGATAAACATGCTTCTGGAAAGCTGTTCCAGAAGCAGCTAACAACATTTATTGAGTTGCATGTTTGATAAATTAAAGAAAACTTATTTTTTAAATCTGCCATCAGTTATTTTTCAGTTTTCTAAATGCATAATGATAGTAGATAATCACTGTCTGATTGGCCTCAGTATTTTAAAGACTGGAAAGTCCTTTGATTTAGCTAATCATGTTATGTTGGAGAGATTATGTTGTTCATACCCTAGATTGCTTCCAAACTAAACAACTCAAAAATATGTGGAGGTTATTTTCCTTGTTAAACTATGAGACTAGTCCCCCCGCATCTCATATTCCATAGTTTACATGTAAACTCTCTTGTTAGGTTCACTCAACAATGTCAAACAATGGTTTACTTGATACATCATAGCACTTACATATAGTGCTGAGTAAAAGAACCCTAGGAAAGACAAGGAGTCAGAAGAATATAGAGTATTTTGTTCTCTAAAACGCCTGTATGCAGTCAAATAAATGATCCAGATTCACCATGTCTTCATTTCAACTAATTCTTTGTACTCTGAACAACTGGAAATAATGGGTGGAGAGGAAAGGAAGAGAAGGGAGTCTTACAATTGAACTTTGAATTAATAGCATTTGCCTCTATACCTTACAATAACAGATGTGTTTTCCCTGTTTTATGCTTGTGAAAAAATCTGAGGAAAGAAATGGTGTCTTCCCTTGCTTAGAAGGAAAAGGATGAAATGAAGAGAGAGTCTCTCAAACAGGAACAAAGAACTGTGGATTCCATTATTTTTATGGTCTCATTATTTTGGTTCTCTGAAGATAAAGAGAGGCCCCTCAGTACAGAGCAGAAGGACGAAGTCCTTTGCATAACTAATGGGAAAAGAACAAAACAGCACCGGAAGTTGGTTTATAAGAAACCTGTGAGATTACATATACAAGATACAGAGAAGTAGCTTAAAGGCAAACATTCTTTGTTACTTTGCACTTCACTTTTTATATTTATAAGGCACTTTGGAAGTTCATTATACACTGTACTACTGTCAGTGGTTGATTTGTGGTGCTGTATTGAGCCTGTTTTGCCTTTAGGACACAAGTCCTCTGAAGATCTGAATGTTTGGCGTAGTCCAGGTATTGTAAAAGCATCGAGTACAGGTACCAATAAAGATATAATAAAATAATGTTCTGGTTTACTCCTAACTCTGTTCTCTAGAATGGCTCAATAAAAAAATCTATTTTAGCCCACATTCAAGTGAAAAATACAGTAATATGCACACTGAAAATGTAGTGATATAAGATTACTTAGCTACTGAAATACAATTTTAAGGATAATTTATTAAGAGTGTGATGTTAATATTTCTACTAAATCACCTGGATATTTTCAATTTACACTGAAGAAGTTCCAGAACTATAAATCAGAGCATTCTTGTCACTAGAAATGTGTCTCTCTTGCCTAGATGAGTAGATGCCATAGGCTGTGATTTTTCATTATTTTCTGATAGTCCATTAGGCAGCTATTCTATCTATAACCAACATGTGTTGCAGTTCAACCAAAAATTATAGGTACAATGCAGGAATCAAGGTAAGGTACTTTGATCTATATTGCATCAGGGATCAAACTATAGAAATATTATTGGCCTTTTGTCCCAGACACACATGGGGAGCAATGAGATATGAAAAGGTGGCCTAACACAGTCACAACTCTATGAATTAAACTCACTAGCTATTATCAGTCCTTTCTTCATATAACAGAAGCTATCATTTCTTTCTTATCAACCTCTCCAGAAACTGCTGCTGTTAGTCCCTCAAATCCCACTCCCCCCACCCTGATTCAGAGCTAGTCACTTGCTTTTCGCCAGGACTGTTTTTCCTCTCCTCACCATGCTGATCCTCAGGGCCCAGGCTCACCCAACCACCTGAGGTACTTAACTTCATAGAATTATAGAATCATAGAATCACTCTGGTTAGAAAAGACCTTCAAGATCATTGAGTCTAACCATCAACCCAGGACTGCCAAGTCCACCGGTAAACCATGTCCCCAGGGCCCACACCCAAATCTTTTTTGAATACCTCCAGAAACAGTGACTCTACCGCTTCCCTGGGCAGCCTGTTCCAATGCCTGACCACTCTTTCAGCAAAAAAAATTTTCCTAAGATTGAGTTTGAACTTCCCCTGGTGCAACTTGAGACGATTCCTTCTTGTCCTATTGCTCATCACCTGGGAGAAGAGACTGGCCACCCGCTCGCTCCAACCTCCTTTCAGGCAGTTGTAGAGAGTGATAAGGTCTCAACTGAGTCTCCTCTTCTCCAGACTCAACAATCCCAACTTAGTTGCCTGGACTCCATCTCTGGTCAACAGAGAGAAACTCTCCCTGTTACGTCATCTCTTAGAACTAAATGTGCCTTTTAATTCCTATTGTCCATGCTATCTAGGATGTCAAACACAAAGCACTTCAGCTGGAGTCATTGTCTGGAGATGTATTGTGTCATGTTAATGCACATCTTATTATATGACACTTTTTATGGCAGTATCACAGACTATGAGCACATTTGGAAAAAACATTTTCATACAAAACCAGTCACATGATCTTGCTATTCATCTTGTGAGTTCCTTTTTCTTTTACTCTCTTTCTTCTCCTTTCGCCAAATCCATCAGCTGGAAGTAAAAACAAAAACCTTTCCGATCTTGAAAATGGCATCAATTGCAGTAACTAAAGCAAGTAAAATCTGACTCTTATTCAAGCCATGAGTAAGAGATGTTGATACAGAAGAGGAAGAAGATCATTTGGGTAGGTGAGGAAGAGCAGGGTGGGGGAAAACCTGTATATGAACTCTGGTTTTGGGATATCAAAACCTCCTACCAGGCAGTTTTGGTCTTGCTCCTCTCCTTATCCCGGCTCACAAAAGAACAGCTGCCTTGAGGCAGCCACAACCTCTTATATGTTAGAAGTCACATTTTCCCATCTTTAAGTTTGCAGGTGGTGCCTCCTGACTCTGAATCCTTCCCTTTCTCTTTACGTCCCTTTTCCTCTCTTTTGATTATGCCTTGACCACCAGCAGCAGCAGCACAGACAGACAGGGTGCAAGACCTTGAAGATGTGCACTACATCTGGTAGTGTTAATGTGAGATCTATAGCCTTCTCATGCTCTCCATACCCCAACTTGTCTCCTTGTCTGTGTCACATAAACTTGTAGGGGAAGACAAAAGGCAGATAATTTCACCTTTGATCCTTATTGGCATTTCCTAGTTCTCTAAAAGCAAAATCTCTTTCTTTCTGTCTAGAATATAAACCAACAAACTCTCTTTCCAGAAAAAAAAAAAAAAACAAGACAGAAGAAAACTCCAGCTAAAACACAAATTAAAATCTCTAGTGAGATTTCAAATATTTTCAGATTTTCTTTCATGCTTTTCAAAATTTATAAGAAGCAAGAGACAAAAAATGAATGTCAGCTCAACAATGTAGCATCCACATGAAAAAATTACGGCTTGATTTGGGGAAAATTTCAGTACATTGCCTCTTTCACTAGTTCATTTTTCCCTGCTGCTCTTCTGTTCTGTATGGATCCTGTACTTAAAATCATGCACATCACTGTAATATACATTGTCTCTCCAGTCATGAGGTAAGTAATGCGACTAACATCTGTCATGTACAGTTTGTTCTCCCATCTCCAATTCTCCCAGGTATATCACATTTGAAAAAAACGAAACCAAAAATCTACTGGATATAGAGTTATAAGTTATATATGTACACATTGACATCTTTGGCTGGTATAATGCATTTTGCAGGAAGATTTGGAAATATACATTCTGCCATATTTTCCTCAATTTCTATTATGGATGTTGTAAAATTTTAAATAGCTTTCTAATATCAAGGCTTGCAATTTTAGTTTAAATAAACCTTGTTAGGCACAAATGGACTAGAAATATTTAAAGTGACATCAAGTCAGACAACAGTTTTTATATCATAATTCCTATTGAGCAATATCTAGAGAGAGATTGTGTTATAGCAATTCATAGGTGAATATCAGTAATATGCTCAAAGTCCTTTGATAATTTCAGTGTGAAATATTTAAGAAGGAAAAGACAAGTCTGAGATATTAATGCCTCTCAAACTGCATTGGCTTTGAAGCCCATTTATCCATATCTTAGTTCATAATGTATTGCACTACATCTGTCTAAGAGGACTCGGAAAACCTATACCCCGCCCATGTCCCTAAGGTGCAAAAAAAGGGATGATTCACATGAGCATACTTGCCGGAAGTATTAAATTAAAATCTAAATCAAAATCTACAATGTATGTGGAGGTTGGTATATTGCCATATTTCGTCATAGGGATAGCATTTTACAGATAAATGATGTTGTTGTGCCTCGCATCCTAAAGTCAGAGCACTACTTTGTGTGAATAAAAAGTAACAAACCCCACAAAATTCCATTCCAGGGTCTGACATAAGGTGCTGTCATGCACAGAACTTATAACTGTGACAATGGCAGCTGTTCCCTTTGGCAAAAAAAAACATCTGGGAAAACTATGCAGAATTAGAGTTGTTACCTTTGTCACCCACCGTGATCTGAATGGAAGGATGCCCACAATATTTGCTATGTGGATGAAAGAATCTTCTGGAGCTGGTAACCAGTTTAAGTCTGCAATACTTGCTCAGTCTGTACTTGTGAAATGGAGAATGCTGACAAGCTGAGAAGGAAAACCATTTTTTTTTTTTATGAGGAATAATGATCTCCTCAGTACTTACTGCAAATACACAAGTGTGTTTTATAGAATCAGCTTGCCTTAGTCTAAGTGCACCCTGACCTTAGGTCGGTCTCTGAAGGAATTTCATTCATATAAGCAATCTGGTCTCCAACATTGGACTATAAGAGTTAAAAGTTATTTTTTCACAAGCAAGTACAGTCTCTGTTCAAGATCAGCAGTACTGCATGGGGAACTCAGCCCCTGAAGAAGTTCAACAGTACGAGCACAAGATTTCTCAGACTGTGCTGTGAATAACCATGGACCTCAGTTTGCAAATCATTTATGTCTTCTATTAGATTGAGATCTGCAACTAATTTTCACTGCTAGCCATCATGGATCTACAGCTTCCAGTCATTACCAGCACAGATCTGATTTGAAGAAGTGAAACAAAAGTAAAAGGCTCCATAGCTGTATGCTAATTTTTAAGGTATTCATTGTGACAAATATCCTCTTTGCTGACAGGAACACAGTTAGAATTTTTGTATTACTGCGCTTTGACAAAGAAATTAAGAACAAATTACCTGATCTGCTGTCTAAAATTTACAACCTCTCTATAAAATCAACTACTCTGTCAGACATCTTCAGGTGTGTAAATATTTAGATTGATCATCCTTACATGGGATACAAAGCGTGTTTTCTACAAGTACAAATACCCCAGGACACAATTTAATTCAAAACTTAATCTGATACCGTCAAAGTTACCAAAAACTCAGCATCTGTACCCCTTCTTTCTTCCCCTATAGGCATTTATTTATGCCTTCACATCAGCTCCTGGGTTTCATACTACAAGCATTCATGAGCTGGATACCTCTGTAAAAGCAACCTGTGCAGCTCAGCCCCTCAGTCTGACTCATTGCACAGCATGCACCATGCAAGAAAAACACAGGCTAAAGGCAGGAACCTCAGAGAAGGGGTGAAGTGCCTGACTTCACAGTAATGCTGGCTCAAAATGCACCTTAAACTACAGTTTAGATTTCTCCTTTACCTATTGTTATAGTTTGAAAGGGGCAGGCAAAATCTTATTGGCTTTTGCTGCCAAGACCCAGTGAACAAGGGGTGGAGTTTCGGCCCCTGTTGTGAAAAGGGGTCTAGGTATCAGGTATCAAGTATCAGGTTCCAGTATTTCCACACCCATTTTCCTGCCAAACTCTATAAAGCGAGGAGGACGGGGGGGGAGTTTCCTTTTGTCGCTTTTCTCTGCTTGCCCTCATGGTCCCTCCGGCTCCAGTCTCCTGCTCTGCCTCACTCCTGCACTTCCCTGCCTGCCGCCCGCCACGTGGAGACCAGAGAAAGAGGCCCAGCTTTGGCTACCAGCTTCGCCACGTGGTCTGCAGCATTCCAGCATTCCAACCGCACCGAGTGCTAGGGTTTGGACTCTTTTTTCATCCCATCGGCTTTGCAGTAAAAGACCTTTTCAGCAGCCTGTAACGCCGGTCATCTGAGCTCGGGTTGTGTATTTTGTATATTGCATATTTTGTATATATTTTCCTTTTCCCCACCGGTTAACTCTTTCTCCCTGTGCCATTAAATTTGCTATAAGTTTTAATTTCCAACCGGAGCCTGATCTTTCTTACTCCCCTCCTAATTTTCGGGGGAAGCGATAGAAACAAATTCTGTCTGGTTTGTGGCTCGCCCTGGCCGTTTGCAAAACCAGCACACCTATGATTAATTTTTTTAAAACTTAAGAAGGACTAGAACAAAGTAGGGACTAATCATTATGATATATTCAACTAGGGACATAGTGTGTCTCTACTTCACAAGTATATTTTGAATTTGTACACAAAATACTAGGTTCTTGACTCCTCAAAATAGTCATCACAACTTGACTAAGGAAAATTCATTTCAGTGCTTGCAGCAAAAGAAATAAAATATCAGGGCACCCAAATTCAGAGGTAGTATAACCTTGGAGAAACACCACCAGAAACCCTGTCCATAACATATACGATATTTACTGGGTATCTAGGCAGACTTTTGCCCAGAGAATAAGCTGCAGAAATCTCTGCTTGATTTTGTTATACGTGCATTAAGGCTACTGTGGAAACAAAACTTTCAGATGTGCAAATTTTACTGCCATTTTATTCTGCATATTCTGATTCTATTTGGTGTGCATGCATCTTGTAAGATCAAAATAGTTACACATGGGGTATGTAAACAAAAAGATGATAACCAGAAACTTGATATTAATAAGTCCAATAAGAATGCAGGTAAACATAAATCAAATCTATTATTGATGTATGAACCATTTGCTATGAGTACTTATGTCTGAATATGTTCTTTCATTTTTCATGTTTAATATAAATTCCATAGAGTTATGAAATGTATTAATATTTAAAATTCCATTTTAATCTTAATAATTGACAATTAAAATATTAACAATTAAAATGTATGACAAAATAAAAAGGAGTAGGGGGGGTTGACTTTGCAGCTCTCTTTATTCTGATTGACTGAATGCTTCATCCCTGCCTGTTGTTCTACAAACAGGCTGCGATGGGTAAACAGACTTAAATAGTCAAATGATGCAGCAGTGCAAAGATCAAAGCACTCCAACTCTCAATTATTCCATTTATGAAATACAATAGTTTTTTACATAAAAAATCCTTAGCCTGCTGAAAAAAGAAGCCTATAAAGACCATTAAACTGTCCTTTATAAATCACCACTCAGGATAATAATTGCAAAAAGACTGAGATATAATCCCAATGTCATCAGTGTTTGTTCTGATCCTAAAATTGTAATTACATTATCTTTAAAAAATTAAATATAAAATTAAAATAGTTACTAAAGTTTAGAACAAATCTACAATTTCAAGTGAAGAAATAAATATGTTTGCTATCACAAATACACCCTAGATTTGATACATTTAAAAAAACCTGAAACAAAACAAAACAAACAAAACCAAAACAAAACAAACAGAAAAAATAAAAATAAATAATAATAAAAAAACCCAGAAAACAGGACAGTATATTTCAACAATTAATTAATTTTGTACATAGAATATGCATAAAATGTCCAGTGTATTCTCATCTAGAGATTTCCAGGATAGCCATATAGAAATTTTGGAAAAGGACTATTTTCAGAAGGTCTGGAATCAGTCAACATCTTATCCTAGCTGGTAAGTTTATTAGTTTAATAGGAGTAGAAAGAGAGGGCAAACATGTTACATATACCGGCAGCTATATTCTGATATTCTCTTTCCTGACAGTTATTTTTAGTCTGCCTTGCAAAAGTCAATGTAATTTGGAAAAATTAATAACACACTTTGATTACGGTTATCAGAAACTCGTTCCCAAAACAGACATACTAAAACTTTTGTCACAGAATGGAAAGCAAGTCATCTTTTTATCAGTCTTTGGAGAAGAATATGGGAGACATGCTGAGCTTGTTATGCAAAAAGCAGATCCAGTAAAAATAGTTGAAAATAAAATATCTGGAATTGTATTTTATAGCTTGAAACATTCTGTATCCCCAAAGTATCTAAACCATAAAGTTTTCCTACAATCTTTTCTGGTATTGTCACATATTTTTCACAAATCAAGCCAATTAATAACAGCAACAACTATTGGAAGGAACAAACTTAGAAACACTACATCCCATAATACAAAACAGAATCAAGATTATAAAGAAGGAAAAAAACAGTAATAATATAACAGGATCACAGCAGACCCAGGTCTCTCTAATTCTGGAGTACTGAGAAATCTCCAGCCATCAAGATCAATGAGAGAACAAGGTTAAAGGAAAGAAGAGATACTTCAAATTAATATCCAAATTTAACTTTCACAAAATTTCTATTGACCATAAATTACATATAATCTGCCCTTCAGCTTGTTCAGCATTTATCTGAACAATAAAAGGAGTTGTCAGACTTAATAAACTATTCCATGATCTCTTTCAATTTATTTCCACAATGCTGTGTTTACTGCATTGAAAATCATTCCACATTAAAGGCCATACCAGGGGAAAAGATACCAAGGACTTTGGCATAATACATATGATTAGCTCAGTAAAATATTTCTCAAATCTTTTCCCTTGGTGACAGACAAACTAAAATAAGAGGAAAGTAACACCTGGTTACCTTTTTAAATAAGAACATAAAATGCAGCTACTTTGTGTAATTATTATTGCACCCCAGCTTTTTTTTTTTTGTCATCTTTAAAGCCTATTTAAAGCACAAGCAATCCCAAATTAAGGTGTAGAAGCCTCATTTTTTTTTATTTCGTACATATTGACATATATTAAGTAAACTCTAAGATTCAAAATTAAACTCAGCTTGTCCCAGAAATTGCAAGTTCTGAAAACTGGATTTCAGTGTTATAAATATAAAAAATAAGGGATTATTTTTTCTTAATTTATTTCCTAAAATTTAGACACTCAGATCTAATCTGGACACTTCTATAGTGGAGAAAACAGATAAAGGTAAAGAGTGTTTTATCCAAAAAATAGACAATCAAAAATAATTCAGATGTCAAGCTTAGACTTAGACATCTGAGCATTACCTGTCTCAAGTCGTGCAAAAGACATCCAACACAAGGTGACATCACATACCTAATGAGAGGATAGAATAGGTTGCACTTGGGACTAATCAAATTTTTGGGAATTCTGTGTACAAAAAAACTAAACCTATTAAATACTCACTCCCTCTGTACATATGTGAATTCTAAAATCTCTATTTTCAAGGATATTTCAGTGTCCCTGAAGTTCCCAAATGTACTTTATGGGCTGCAGAATTTACCTCCATCTTAGTATTTAACAATTTCAAGTGTTTAAAATTTCATCAGGAATGTTTCCAAAGAAGCCCACTATGGCAGTCTTTGAATATAAAGGATTATAAGGAGCAGGGATTTCCAAACATTTCTCAGGTATGAATTTTACATCACCAGAAAAGTCGTGTCTTTAAATGTGTTCATTTGCTTTATTAGCCCAAGAGACTCTCTAAGATTAGATTAGGTATAAGACTACCTATATAATTTATTTAATTGTCTTTAAATGCAATTTTCCATCTGGAAACAAGAAGGTAATTTACTTCCTAGGCACTATCAAAATGTCTGTGGTCTAGCAGCAAAAGTTTCACAAAATCATCAGTGGTAAACACATTACAAGTTGAGAGCTATGTGGGTAGTACAAAGCTACTCATCTCAAGGGGTGATTTGGCCCAATTACAATCTCAATTGCTCTTTGGAGCTTTTATTTCTCTGTCTTCACCATAGTGGGAAACTAGGGCAACCAACCTCCTAAAGAAGACCAAGGTTAAGTGTCTAAAGATGGGGACGTAAGTCGAGGCTCAGAAAATAGTTTTGAAATAAATATTTTGATTATGAAATTATTTTTTTTAAAAAAAGAAAGAAAGGAAGGTTAGCTACTGTTATGTGCAGAGGACTTTATAGTGTTTTCTCCTGAGAAGTAAAGGAAATATTAACAAGAGCAGAAAAAAACTCCATATCTATTAAACAAGAGACATAAGAAGAGACTGAAAAATCATTCTATGTGCTGGTTGGATTTTTTAATAGCTAAACCAAGTTTGTTACTGTACTGAAAAAATTTATTGCACCATTAGTTTATACAAAATAATAACTTACTCTACAAAAACTGCTTTCATAAAAAGTTGTCACCGTGAACTAACAATAAAGGACAAATGAATGTATGCATTCAGCATGCTCACTAAAATACTTTAACATTGCATTAATGTCTTCAAATAGCCTGTCCTGAATGTTATTTTTCATTCTGACTAATCCATTAATTTTGTGTTAGTTGTAAAACAGAGATTCTCTTTGTTACCTTAAAACTGCTTTAAAACATGATGTCTCCTTAGAAGTCTTCCTGCAAAAAAAAAGAATACAGTGAGTTTTAATATATTCTTACAAATTGATTTGCACTTTGCTATATTAAGTGATAATCAGAACAAATAAAAAAAGGCAGCTTATGCCCAACTTAGTCTTGGCAATTTGGTTCAAAGCATAGAATTATAATTGTGTTTTTACAGCACTTTTCTTGAGTCGATTTGCTAAATTTTGAAATTTTATTCAAGCAAAATGCTATTTACATTTGATAAGAAATACTTCCAAGTGATTCCTGGATATGTGAAACAACAGGGACTCAAGATGTACTCCACTAATAAAAGTCATTATTCTAAGAGGCTCCAACACAGCTAAACATGAATATATTACTTTATCCGCTCTACAAAATTTATTAGATCAAAAAATAAATTACTGCATAGTTTGAGCAGAGATGGGAGGAATATGTTGCCTCTTACTTTCCGTATAGTTTATTATATTTAAGCAGAATGCAGACACTGAGTGGGGTAAAGGCTTTTAGCGAGAAGTGAATTTCCATAGGGTTAGTATTCATAAAGGAGAGTAAGTTTGTCATGAAGGAAGAGAAATGACAAGAAATACAACCATTTTGTGCCAGAACTATTTCAAAACTACTAGGCAGCAGCACTCCGTTTAACAAGAAGAAAAATAATCTAAAATACCTTCTCTACTATTAAACCAGTCACCTCAATCACTTGTGAGATGAATAAAGAGAGAATGAGAAGCCCTTGGCTAGTGTCTTTTGTATGTGCCGTTAAACATTCGCACAATGTACTTAGCACCATGCAGCCCCTAAATCTAAGAGAGTTCCTTTAATTATCATAATTAAATAATCAAATAATAATAATCAACAACCACCGGTAACAATAAATAAAAAGCTAAGTAAATAATTAATAAATATTAGTGATTTATATTAACAAGGAGGAATAATAATGTATTATGGACTATCACAAATTCAAACATGACTTGAATAGTTTAATACTTATCTTCACACATTATGAAACATCAGAGTGATGGTTCATATGAAAATGGGGTTATAGCTTTATCATCCCAACGGAGAAAAAGCAGTTCAGTATGTTAAAACATTTATTCAAGCTCCTTATATATATTCAGGTAGTCATGTCTGTGTTGGTGCATGTACACATGCATACGTCACTCATTTAAAAGAAATCTCTATCCTTTTGCATAGGGGTGTTACTGCATGTGGGCTGGCACCATTCTGGTTCTTGCCTGGAATAAGAATTTTTTGTTTAACTTCCACACTTATGGGTTGTAATGTTCTTTAGCAGTGAAAACTAAAACCTCTAAAATTATGACTCCAAATCTTACAATTCAGTCTTCATAGCATAAGAAATGAACCATTTGCCCTAATTTATGCATCTATAGATTAGATGTCTAAACTAAGAATAGCAATGTACACATCTTTTTATTTATTATTACCATCCTTTTTATTACTGAAGGAAAAAAGACACCTCTGTAGAACATTCATTCCCATCTGAAAATAGGTATCTAAATGAGCAAAACCAATCGGCTTTCATTGACTACAGCAGGGGTTTAAGTGGCTGGCTTATATTTAACGATTAACTTTCAGTCAGCTAAAACTTGAGAAGATAAATCCCACCTCCTGAATGAGAAGGTCCACTAACACAGGCTTAAGTAATAAGCAGTTTAATTTTTCTAGATCAAAATGCTCTAAGTAGTCAATATGTAAGCTTTAAGCAACTAAAATGTCCTGAGGTGTCACTCTCAAGCATCCCTCAAACACAACCCTGCAGTCAGAGAGAAAAGTTAGGTGCCATGAAAGATCTCCAGAGGGTTATTCTGCACAAGAAACCATCTGGAGACAGAATGACCCTCCAAAGGCCTGCAGAGCCCCAACATGGCACCATGTGTGGAAGAATGAACTTCACTTCATGTAGGGTTTCATAAGGAGCCCAGGGAAAAGAATGCCTAAGTTAGGCAAACTGGGTCTTACAGAGTCAGTGTTCAGTAGAAGCAGTTAGTCTTTACTTTCCTGTATTCACCCTTGTTTACACTACTAGGACATAAATATTGGTTTTATAGCTGAATTATCAACTCCTTAAAATTCATGTTTCAATAATGGGATTGGTGACAGCACCTCAGCCATAATAGCACAACAGTGCCATTATAATTATCATTATAGGAACAGATCTTGCATTGAGGGAGTGGTACACTCATTAATTTCCTTGCCTGATGCAGCCAGGATTCAGATACAGCTTCAAGTCTAAAGGTCAGAAGTCATATCAATCTGCTCCATAAATGTTTATTTTAGTGAGATGTAATGTCATAAGGGGATGACAGAGAAAAGCTTGTGTGTTCATATGGTGACCCTGAAACAACAAATTGAAAATGTTAATACCCATTTAGATTAATTTTCTAAAACTTTTTGTTTAGCATAATGGTCTGAAAAAATTCAGTACATTAACACATGATTAACAGATTTAGCAGTGAATATTTTGTTGTTACTGCATTTAGAAAGCTTGATAGTAGGAGGGTACCATATATACTAAAGCTTGCTTTTACTTACACTATTGGTTGTGTTTTAATAATCTAACATTAGGTTACTGTATCAATATTCAGGGACCTGATTTTTTTACCTTGTCAGCTTTAATTTCCAGTTCCCATTTTGCTTCAGGAATTTAGGTTCTCTGAAGGCTTGTGCATTTAAGCAAACTGCGAGACAACTCACATAATTTGGACATCAAGTAACTTTTAGCTTGCTGTCTATCTTAAGCAATGATTGCATGACATAACGATACATCCCTTTTTTTTCACATGGTGGTAATGAATGAAGGGACAACTGACATCACCATAATATAACATTATACATATACATTGGAAAACATTAAACGCCAGTGAACATTAAACACCATTACTAAAGATGTCAACCAAACTTCCTCTTACATTAATATACATGGTTTTTTTTCTTCTGTGTATGTGCTTTGTCTAGAAGCCCAGAGTAACTGCAGTTAACTTTTGCTAGACCACAAGTAACTGACTAGATTTCTCAAGCTTGATTGACCTGAATATTTGAGAATGAAATGCAGTTGAAAGCTTTCATTTATGTAGTCATTTATTTGTTTAGAAACATTATTGTTCTTGAGAGGACTGGAAAAACCTTTCCTGTATTATTCTTGCTTTTCCTGTTCCAGTATATTTTCATTTTAGCATGTATACACCATAATTTATAAAACTAATCCTAGAATCTCTTTCAGTGTTTTCTGTCATCGTCTCCTGTGTTCTAAAAAACGTTAAAAGTTGAAATGCATACCAACCCACAAAGACCATGATGACATGTTTCATTACTGGTTCAAGCTTATCTTTTCACAGACAATGTTATATATAAAAGTTTCCTCCGAAAATAACCCACAATATATAGTGTACATAGTTATGAGATTCCATCAACACAAAACTCAAAGGCTATGTGAATATATTTTTTATATATAACATAATACTAATAAAACAACTACTGCAACACAAGGCCCCTGTCCTGTCTCCACTGCCTGCACAGTGAGCTAATTTTGCACATTTCAAAAGCCGGAAACCCTTCAGGAGACCTTCTAGAGAGCAAACTGCTTTGCTCTGCTCCTCTAGGACAAAACATGGGTGAAATCATGGAAGGGTCACAAGCTGAGAGGTGGCTTATTGCTTCCTGTCTTTCAGTGGAAACTGGATTAGAGGCAGCATAGATGGTTTTTGGCTACTGATTTGAATGGTCTCTGCAGTTCATCATCCATGGCCTGCAAAACAGCCCAGTCAAGCTGCTTAGACCAGCTCTTGGACAGGTAGCAGGCAAAACATGTGTCTTGAAACCATTACAGAAAAAGAATGGGGGAAAGGGAGAATATCCATCATATGTAAATCTGATAACATCATTACATGATCAATGTTGGGTAGTTTGCTCATTTTGTTTTCTTTCAGAGATGTCAGCACTAGCAACTGGAAACCCAACAATAACAAATGAATCCTATTGTTCCTGAGTGTAATTAGGCACTAATATTTGGAAAAGACTGATACAGTTTTCTAGAAATAATACTATTCACTGTCATATTTTCAATACTTATTGCAGAAAACTCAAGGAGCTTAGAATGCAAAGACTTCATATGTAAAATTTCATCTGAAGAGCTGAGTACACTGGAGATTAGAAGACAAAAGTACACTGTATTTTTTCTTTTTAATGTGGGCAAAATAATTTTTTCTTCTTTCAACTCTCCTTGCTCTCTAAAGTTAAAATGTTTTTAAGTAAAAATTAACAATAAAAAGACAATCACTATGCACCCATTACACAGACATAAAACTTCCACCCACAACAGCAATTTTGAAGAGAAACAAGATTGTCATAAGTATGTCCTTAAGAGTCAGGAATTAAGTCTCAAAAAGTAAGAGCAGCCAGAATGAAGTCTCTCAGAACAATGGACAGGGACAATGGAAAGCCAAATCACTGTAATAATGCCTATTCCTGCCAGAAGGAAAACAAAATAAATTACATAATTCAGAATTATTTCTTGAACAGAAAAAGTATAGTGTGCTGGGTAAGAAAATAAAAAAAGCATCTACACTTTGAAAGGATTTGTAGTTGCAACTTCTCCTTCCAGCATTAGTGCAAAAATTCTGAAATTGAGTATCAAAGGTCAGCATAGCAGTGCTGGTTAATACACAGGAAAATAGAAAACTGATTTCCCCACATCAAATAACATCTCAGAAGAGAATATGATGACTTACTACAGAACTGTAATTATTTTTTCTGGTCTTTGATTAAATTAAATGGGTTGTTGAGATTCCTTCAGTAACTTTAATAGTTCTACAATGAAATGATGTGGAAATTAAAACCACTTTCTCCATCATGAGCGAAAAATAGCAGATATGAAAGAATGATGACAGTACATGCAGACAAACTATGTGTGCAGAAGCAGGCTGCAGAGTGGTGTTCAAACATATTTTTTAAAAAATCCATAATGTAGCCAGGAAGCACTTAATAAATTAACTACTTCCAAGCAAAAATCTCAACCAGATATATTCCTACAGCAATAAACATAATAATAATGGCTCCTTAGTTATCCAGTAATTTAATAAAACTTAAAATACATTTTAACATTTCTGATTTTAATTATTCCAATTTCAGTCATCACTCTTGGAATGGAAAATGTAGATTTTGGAGAACAACTATTTTATCATACCAAACCATTATGATGACTTTTTACTTACATTAAAATTTTGAAAACCCAGGTAACAGTCAGATTTTTGACCATGGTTTTACTTTGGTTCCATGAAGTTCATGTAAAGAAAAATTAAGGTTCACAGGTATCTGTTGCATCTTAAATAATTTCATCATGCACATAGAGTTCTAGAACCTTATGTGTCTATAGGTTTATGCACAGATGGAAATATGTTAGGTCTCCATGTTTATAACTGTATAATATCCAACCTAAAAATATAATTACCCAACAAAAAATTTCTTGCCTTGCACTAATGGGAGCTTTTTAGGATTTATTGTTCATACATACATTCCACTGATAACACACATATACCTCACAGGAGAGAGCTTAAAGAGTTGAGGTTAGCAGTATCCTTCCTGTGCACACACATGCCAAATCTTTGTATTTGATGGGAAAGGCTTACGGGGGTTCACAGTAACCACACCCTAGTTGGCCACTGACCCCAGACATGGAGCCATGCAAAGCTACAAGGCAGATTGGATACAGGATTACCTATAAGATGTAAATAAAGCCAGTGTGTCTGAGAGAACTACTGTTACCCTAAGATGAGAAGATTTTTCTCATTTGACAACCATCTATATGTGTGCATTTCAATTAGCAGAGTATTTCATCTGGTGGTGCAATACCAGAAAACCAGAAAAACAAACAAAGCACCACACTGCTGAATGAAGTCCTAGGGGTGGGTGTCTCACAGATCATTATATGAACATTGGAAATATGAATAGATGTCTGTACATTTGCTTCTAGCCTGCTATTATAGTGGTTGCTGTTCCATCATGTATGTAAAAACCAATTTTAATAGGCTTCTTTGAGATTAACTTAAAAACATAGCACTGGGAAAACATTTTGCTCTTCTTTATCTGTGTTGTTGGGCAGCTGACACTCTGAGGTCCAGGCTTAGGTGACTTTTCTCATTCACAGAATCATAGAAACGTTTGGGTTGAAGGGACCTTAAATATCATCTAGTTCCAGCCCCCCACCAGACCAGGCTGCTCAAAGCCCCTTCCAACCTGGCCTTGAACACTGTCAGGGAGGGGACAGCCACAAGCTCCCTGGGTAACCTGTGCCAGTGTCTCACCACTCACACAGTAAAGAACTTCTTCCAGTCTGAATCTAGCTTCCTTTTGTTTGAAACCATTCCCACTTGTCCTATCACTACAGGCCCTCACAAAATACCCTTCTCCAGCTTTCCTGTAGGCCCCCTTCAGGTACTGGAAGGCTTCTAGAAGGTCTCCCTAGAGTCTTCTCTTCTCCAGGCTGAACAACCCCAATTCTCTCAGCTTGTCTTCATAGGAGAGGCGCTCCAGCCCACCCGATCATCTTTGTGGCCCTTCTTGGGCTATGCCTCTAAGAGCTTCATGTCCTTCTTCTGCTGGGGACTCCAGAACTGGTCACAGTACTCCAAGTGGGGTCTCATGAGAGTGGAATGAAGGGGGACAATCACCTCCCTTAACCTGCTGGTCATGCTTCTTTCAGTACAGCTCAGTTGGCTTTTTGAGCTACAAGCACACACTGCTGGATCATGTTGTGCTTCTCATCAATCAACACACCCAGGTCCTTCTCCTTAGAGTTGCTCTCAATCCATTCTCCACCCAGCCTGTATTTGTGCATGGGATTGCCCTGACCAAGGTGCAGGACCTTGCATTTGGCCTTGTTGAACTTCATGTGGTTTGCATGGGCTCACCTCTCCAGCTTGTCAAGATCCCTCTGGATGGCATCCCTTCCCTCCAGCATGTTGACCACACCACACAGCTTGGGGTCATCAGCAAATTTGCTGAGGGTGCTCCCAATTCCACCATCCATGTTGCCAACAAAGATGTTAAAGAACACCAGTGCCAGTGCCAATCCCTGAGGAATGTCACTCATCACTGGTTTCCACTTGGACATCAAGTCATTGGCGCACTTTGACTGTGATCATCCAGACAATTTCTTATCCAGCAAGTGGTCCATACATCAAAGCTCTAATTTAGAGACAAGGAAGTTGTGTGAGACAATATCAAATGCTTTGCACAAGCCCAGGTAGATGACATTAGTTGCTCAATGTTGTTGTTCTTTTGAATTCTTCTGGGCCCATTTACTGAAGATGATAAAATGAAAGAAACTCAGTTTTGATGAGCTCTGTGGACCTTCTCCTAAGCGTGAGATTCATCTTGATTTGTTCTTAATTGGTGGGAAGGAATGTCTCCAAACTTCCCCTATCCTTTAAACAGCAGCTTTCTAGGAAATGTGTAGGAACGTGCAGGGTCTCCCTCTCTCTTGGGTAGTTTCTCCTACAGCAGCTGACAGAGTTTTCTGGTGAAGCTTTGCATATGCCTTATTTACCCCTGCCATTTTGCTGAAGGCTCATTTCAGCTAGGCTGCAGGGGCTGGGAACCAGTCCACAGGTTTAGTTTCACTGCAGTCATCATACAGGTAAGCTCAAAAGCTGAAGCATATCAAAGCTAAACTAGTCCCTAGATATATTCTTTCTTTATTATTTTTTCTTTTTCCTCAAAACTCTCATTGTGTTTCCATTGCTTTCAGAGAGTAATACAGAGAGTTCTCTTGTGACTAATTTCAGTCCTATAAAATTTGCTCAATTACCACAAAGTGCCATTTAGGAGAGTGGAAAATGTGTCTGTATTCAAAGGCATTTAGTTCATATCCTGCTGAAGTTCTATTTTTCATTTAGAAATGCTATATGCTCTCCATCAATTCTATTGCCGGCTCTAACTTTTTAAAGCAAGAAATGGATAGGCAGAAGAAACTAAGGTCCAAACAACTGGCTTCTTGATCACATTTAGCAACCGTATCTTCAGCTGTAGTCCCCAGAAAATTGTTTTGCTATTGTCAGTGTTTTTTAAAGATACATGTGGGCTGTAGAGGAGATACAGTTTCTTCAAACTGAGAGATTTAGTCTCCATTACTTATCTCTGACCCCCAAAGACAGGATGGATCTATAGTATGAAACACTTAGAGAACTTTATAAGTTTTTGAAAATATTTTTGCACTAGTTTTCTTACAAGGTATTGTTTCATTTGGAACACACAATTGGCAGATCAGTAGTGTACAATTAATTCACACTCAGAGGGAAACTTACTGCACAAGGACAACAGGATTTGGCTTGTTATGAACCAAATAGCTACAAAGTATTTTTTGATCGCCTTGTGACAAAAAAAGTAAGAAACAGAAAGAAAACTCTCAAAATCTTTCTAGTGATTTAAATAAATTGCAAAAATTAATTGCCTTTAAATGAGGTTGTTGACTTTAAAAGTTTCTGTTCTAACTCAAGGCAAATTCTACAGACTGATTATAAAACCAATGAAAATAAGATGCTGACACAATGTCAACCTTGGAGTAATAATTGCACTGCTATAATAATCTGTTTAATTGTTGTTTATTGTAATTAAAATCTCATGGCACACCAGAGTTGTAATTTTCTTTTCTATGTCAGCAAGGCTTCCTTTTATAGAACAGTTTGCCCAAAGCAACCAGTGATGTTACAAGACAGACATTAATCAAAGTACCTTACAAAGCTACACCTGGCATCCTTGAGGCAAAATGTTTGCCAAAACACAAAATCCACGTAAATTGAAGTGAGGAAGGTATGGTGGCATTGTTATGCTTGAAAGCAAACATTTTACAAATCATTTTTAAGTATCTATTATTTGAAGGAATATTCATAAGCCAATAGTGTTCACTTAATGACCAAAATACCTCTCATTGAGAAGACTGACAGCTAATTATAATTAACAAGACCAATAATTTTCCCATATCCATTTTCCAGATGTTAATGTAAACTAGATTGACAACACAGATAGACATAACAAAGGAGTCCAAGAGAATTAATTTGCACCTGCTCAATACCAAAACATCACAGAGGTTAGCAGAAAATTCAGAGTTCATTTTAAGATTTTGATATGTTGAAATGACATCTGACCTCGGTGAAACATTGAGGATAAACTCAATGAAAATTTATACCACCAAATAAATCTGGATTAAAAAAAAAAAAAGAACCCTATAGATAATTAATAACACTTTTACATAGTGCATTAGTAATGCTGAAGCTTAATGTGAAATAAACACTTGAGTCAAGTTAATCTGATGCTAAAATGATTGGGCAATTTATTACATCTTAAGAAGGACGTTGCCACCAGAACAGGAAATAAAGGTTTTAAAACTTAGGGTAATTATTTTCAATCAGAGCTGCTTTCAAGGTCAAATGTTTAATACTAGCCATTATTTTCTCTCTGCTAACTTTGGCAGGCATTTCACATCTCATCCATAAATAATTAAAGAAGTAACTGCTGTATCAGCTTAAACTTTGAAGAAAACTTGAGTGTCCAAGGTAAAGATTTTACTTGGGCTCTAGTTTCCCCAAAAAACAACAATATACAGTTTATCTGGCCTAACAAATACTCTCTACTGCTTTCTAACTCAACAATATAAACATTTCCTAATAAGCTTTCTTTGTGATTTATTTTTCCATTTAGACCATACTCAGTTACTGCAGCAAATTGAGACAATTAACAAAACTAAAAGCTCCCTGTGAATGCAACCTGCTAACACAAAATAAATTAAATGGAATTTAAGCTGCTGGCAGACAAAGATGAAGTAATATTTGATGTGTTTTTTTATTCTATTAATATAGTAGCTATTTGAAATGAAACAATATTGGGAAGAGAGCAGAGGTAGTAGGTTTATTTTCATTTTACTTGTTGTTTTACAAAGATCTATATCTTGTAATACCTTTATGTTAGTCAGATATTTCTATCAGACCATACCCCACAGACTGGAATATTTCCATCAGAGAAGACCAAAAAAAAGTGAGAGAAATAAGAGTGTTATAACATGTTGTGCTATTAAATTCTGAATGAACATCACTTGCTGAACACCAGTGTCTTGCTCTGGAGTGTTGATGTCCTCTGTATTAATCATATTAGGCTTTTCAGATCACAAATTCAGTAAAGAGTCTATACAACTAAGTACATTCCAATTCAGTAAATGTTGAAGTACATGCTTCGCTCTTTCTTCAAAGCAAAATAAGAGAAAAAGAATAACATGTTTGTTCTAACACTAAGCAAACTTTTAAATTTTGTTCTGTTTTATCTTTTTTTGTGAGTCTGCTTTTATTCAAATAAATGTTCTTTGTGGGAGTATGTGTATTCTGGGGAGTTAACAAAGGAATCGGTATTCTACAAGTGCTTAAACATAAGTGGAGGTTGATTTTTATACATCAAGACTTCAGAAAAAAGAAGTAGTGAATTGAAAGGAAGCCTTGGGAATAGTAAGAGAAATCTTCCTAGATTAGAAGAAGAAATCAAGCACAATGTATAGATACATGCATATACAATAATACTTAAAAAAAAAGGAAATAAAAAAAAGGAACTCTCTTCAGCATATATGGCTGATATAAAAACAAAAGTACAAATTCTGTGAAACCAAATATCTACATCCCTTCAAAAAGTATTTTTGAAAATTCTGCATGGTAATATTTTTACTGAGGCAGGCCCTGAGTCAGCAAAACAGGTTAGAAATTGCATGATTTAAACACATGTACTCCTTACTAAAATGTAAGAAAATTACAGCTAAATCCCTCTCACAGGACCTCTTAGCCTTAAAATGTTACTCATTTTGTTTGCTTTTAATCATTTCAAAACTACTCAGATTTTTTTAAATATACACACAAAAATAGACGTCTAGTCAAAGTCTCTCTGTATTTACATCATTTTCCTATGTTTCTCAAGCTCAGCATTTCTAGCTGAACTACATTTAATGCATTTATGTGATATTTGACTACTCACAAAACAGCTGTATCACTGCCCACAGAGACCAAAAAGAAGAGTGGAGAAGGTGTACCTAATAAAAAATTCCACCTGCACAAACTTCTTGTTAATTGCCTTCTTCTAAGAGCAAAGCAGAAAAGTTGTTAAAACCTTTCTCTTGGCTGTGGTCACAAATGAACAGTGTTCACACTTACAGACATTCTAATGGAGCTATAATAGTTTCTCTACTGCACCATAGTAGCCAGTTATTATTAACTATTAAACCAATTACTGAGGATTGACTTTTAAAAACTAACTCTTGTACATAGTTGTTCTAATACTAAATGCCTACTGGTTCACATTACAGCAGCCATTGGGGAATTTATCTGGGCATACCTCTGCCTAGATTTATAAAAAGAAACTCACACTAACACGGTGTCTGTTGGATGTTTCTATAGGATGCATTATAATTCCAATCTGCAGCACAGGGTCAAATATAGAAACTTATTTTCACACCTTTTGGAAAGCAGCTTGTTTTGCCCCAGTAAAAAATAAAACAAAACAAAAACAAACAAAAAACCACACTCAGAGTTTTCCACATGTCATTCCTTAAAACTGTTTTCTTAATTTAGAATTAAGTCCTTAAATTAAACTGGAAGGTATATTTTTCTAGCAATGTCTACAAGTATGTGGGCTCCCTGGATAAACTGCTCCCAGGTGGAAGACCTGCAGTTTTTCTCCAAATCCCTCAGAATCTCTGTAACCTGAAAAAGTGATATTTTCAGCTTTCAAGACTGGCATAATGCAGAGGCAAAATACTTTAAAACACTTCAAAGAATAATACTTTATCTTGCTATTGGAGAATTGATAGTCATAGAAGAGTAAAGTTTTTGTTAACTTTTCCATAACATCAACAAATCATGCACTAGAAAACACAAATTTTCCAGTATGACCAGACTTTATCTATGTAGAAGATCTTGAATTTTGATGGTAAAACATTGTATCTCAGTAGACTGAGAAGACAGGGAAAGTAGTCCTATTAGCAGCTCTACAGTGCACCTCTTCATTCTTTAAGCAAATTCAATGCCTTGAAAAATAGGATCCCAGGAGCCTCTATTATGATATAATTGCAATGGTCCATCAAAATAGAAACTACCTGCTTCGGCTTGTAGGCAAAGCAGTGCAAAAGGTCTTGGCTTTTCCATGCTCAATAGTTTCCAGATTTCCTATTCTTCCAGCTCCACTGGGAAAACACAAACTGCAGAGCTATCAAAAGCAGAATGGCAAGTAACACAAAATTGCATGTCTACATGAGCATTCTACATCTTTATGGGCTGGGATAGGTGATTCCTTGGCTATAAATCTACTCAATAACTCCATTTTTTTAACTCGTATTAACTTCTGAGTTAACATTAACTTCTAGAAAAAGATATCTGCAAGCAGATAAACCCTAGTTTTAGGTCTGTCATTAGTCCCACCCTAAAATGGCACCTCTCCAGTTCCTCAGAAGGGAAATCATTATGTCAATGCCTTCCAATTTCAAACTTCTTTATTTTGTCTAATCCCAGATGTCATATCTTTCCAGTGCCATGGAAAGGCAAAATATTTTTACATCATATTTTAGCAGATGGAATCCATTCTAGCCAAATTTATCACTGCCAGATGGCTGACCCTTATTTATTGATGAAAAGTTATACACAGAGATAAACTTTAGTCAGTTAAAACATCCAAATTTTCTGCATAAAAATGGCAGGCTAGCTCTTTTCTCATTATTTCCACCAGCACCAAGAGATCATCAGCTTCCACCAGGTCAATCCCTAGCAATAAATCAATAGACCTTCATGCGAAATTGTAACATCTTCTGAATAGAATCACAAGATTAGCCAGCAAAGGATTTAAGCCTTTGATACTTCAGTCATAAGGAATATACTAAACTATCCTTCAATAGCACTAATCCTGTATTTGAAATTAATCCATTTTTCAGTGTTTGCAAGATAAAAGCCCCTTGTACAATGGGGCAAATGTGCAAAGGAGGGTCAAAGGGTTTGCGGGTGATACAGATACAAGTAATGTATTACATACATTATTTATTGACTACCATCTTAGTAGAAGAATAAGCTCTGGACTTTCAAAGCTTACATGGAACAAAAATTTCAGTATCCAGGTGAAGATGAAGACCATCAAGATCTTACCAAAGGATTAAAAAAACCAAAGCTAAACTCATCTACCAAATTTATAATCTTCAGTTTCATCCCAGAGCAGTTCTATACCATGTTCTGTATTTAACAGTTTAGTAGTTTGGTTCTAATTTTGAAAATGGTGTTAAATGGTTCATACAAAGAGATTTAGAGAAGTAGGAAGGAAAGATGAAATGAAGGATAGATCCCAGGAAAGCATGTAACCCTGAGCTGATGATTCATGGACCTGAATTAGATAGCAAATATGAGCTCCAACAAGAGAAGTAAGTGATTCTGCAAACAATTTTTGAGCTGTGATGTGTAAAGAAATATTGCATTACTGTTCCCTGATACAGCTCTGACTGAAAATAAACCAATGACAAAAAATTTGTAACACCAATGCAAGCCTTATTACTTTCTCCATCTTTTGCCTGTAAAAGAGTAGGATCATCTTTTAAAATTCTCTTCCATTCTAGGGACTACCATATACATTCTACCAGGAATGCACCTATCACCTGTCCCATTTCACAGAACGATGTTTCTCAGAATCTCATATGGTAGGTAATGTAATTTTTAAAAACTCAGCTCCTCTCCCCAACTAATGAGAGCAAATGCACATAGTATAATTGTTCGTTTGCTGTAATTTTTCACGAATGCATTTTAAATGACAACACAGATTTATCTTCCTGAATAAAACTGGAACCCAGCATTTCAATTCCAAGTTTATCAAAATATGTCTCTATATCAAGAAAGGATTAAAATTTATAGGGGGCCTAAATCTTCATGCTTCCTCAGTAATGTAGCTACTAACTAGCTGCCTGGGAGACAAGAGGCTTCTTCTGTGGTCATGATAATTGATAGTTATCCACTGCTGGTTTTCTTACACCCTGTTCTGGAACATCTGATGCTTGTCACTGACTGGGACAATGTGCTAGCCCAGTGGGACTGACACAATATGCAACTTCAGTATTGCATGAGGCTTAAAGACTGAGTGTGGTTTCCTAAACCACTGGGCATTCAAAGAGCATGCAGGAAAACAGCACTGTGAGCATTTCATGAGAATTTTACACCATTTTCAGAAATGTAAAATAACAATCCCAGCCAGAAAAAGCCTATAAATTAGAATCAACCATCTGACCTACTGCAATCATTTCTACCTTCAGATTACAAGATCAGAAAAAACATGAACCCTTATATATGAAATACATACATGAAACATATGTATATTTCATCTTGATATATATTTATATCATCTTTATTGAAATATACATCTTCATTGGCAAACAATGAAACATAAATTACAGAAAAGGGACAATAAACACAACATAGTACAAATTAAAGTACAAATTAAATTCTTAGTTTCCAGTGCCTTAAAACTCTAGCCACTAGTTGAAATGTAAACCATCTTTATTTTCTTTAGCTACATTTTAGCCATTCTTGGTTCTGCAAAATGTGAGAAATCTACAGTAAAGACAGCCATAATTTCATAGAAAGGCATAGACAATAGACGTTTAGACAATATATGACGGAAGAAACTGAAAGAGTCACTGAGAATGAAAAAAAAATACTTCCTTTTTGTATCAATCCTGAAAAACTGATATGCCAAGAGCATTTAGAGGGAACTGCCTACTCTACTCACTCCCCTGCTTGTGTTTCCCATGATTTTTTTCTCTCATTTGTCTGCTTCTAGTTCTTTTAAATGCCACACAAATAAAATTTTACATCAAGTTGTAGGCATATATACTTCAAATTTAGTATGTGTACAGGCATAATGTTAAGGTGATATTTTCAGATCTGTTGATAAAGATCTTGATATTGATAAACTCCCATATGTATAGTTAGAGATGTTGACCACTGTAATATTATAGATATTTGTCTTCCTGCACACATTCCCACACCCAATGCATAAAATTTACATGAGTGTACTTGTATATAAAAATATGACTTAGAGCAGCCCAGAAGGGAAGTTGGCACTATTTCATTGTAGTTTTAATTCAAAATTTTCATTTTATTTGTTTCTCCCTTGTTTACTCTCAAACGGGAAGCAAGCTCTGAACCTTCAGGACCATGAACAGACTTGCATGATTTAATGTGCAGGATCAACCCAATTCCTTGAGAAACTTCCAGGAAACAGGTGTATCAAATAGGCCAGGAAATCTGAGCAAGGTGGCTAGCACATGAAACCCATCCTTGCTTCCTCCAGATCTGTGGTCACAGATGGTGCCTTGGATATTAGTTCTAGACTGCAGCAAATACAGGAAATAATGCCTTTTTTAAAACTGCAAAAATCTCTCATAATGAATAGTATCGGGTTATATACACATAACATCTGTCTCTGTATTACAGCTATGGCACAATATATCTTCCTCTATTAAATAGTTCAAGGTTAAATCTGAAAGTTAATATCTGTATCTAATTGATATCCAGTTATTTAAACTGGACTGCTTGAGAAACACTTTAAGAATCATGAAAAAGCAGCTATGAACTGATAACTAGTAAGAAACTCTACATTCTGCAAATGAAATCATTTCCTCAAACATAGTTGTTTTGGAAAAAAATGCAGTATTTTCTAGTATGGTGACATACAGCACATGTTAACAGACACATTGCTTTAAAATTCTGAAAGAATGTACTCAAAATTATTCTTCTTGTTCACTTTACCTTGACTTTAGCAAGTAAAATTAATCCATCACATATTGAAACATAAAAAATACTAAAATACTGACATACTGGAAGAGCACAAACAGAGAAGACTTTATGAGTGTGATGTTGAATCACCAGTGGGTATTTCTTATCTCAGGCACACAAAAACTTTATATCTGTCCTGCAAAAGTATCCATGTCTGCATAGCTGCAATTTTGTCAAGTGAGTTAATACAGAAATGCAGAACAAAATCATTCACCTGTGCTAAGAAAAATGTTTTAATTATAAAAGAAAGATATTTCAAACCTTTCCTTAAAATTAAAATGAATGTCTAGGACAGGATTAGGCATTATAAAATAAACCATTTTAATTTCATTTCTAAGCAGAGATACACAGAGCCTAGACATTCAATATTATTCAAAATAAAATGACATGTAATATTCTCTTTTACTTGCTGTCTGTGAAGCACCAAATTGTAAAATCTAAGTAATAACAATGAATCTTTTTTTAATGGTATCTGTAACTGTACCAAGAAATTCAGCCCACAACTTTAGCTTAAATAAATTCATACTTGCAATAAGGAAATGACTGCTACACACAACAAATAATAACAGCTAGTTCAAACATCAGCTGTAGGGTAACATTTCTTGAAAAAGTAGTTTAAGCCAAAATTTCAATTTCATTGCTTATTTTATCAGATGGCTTTTTACTATAACACTTCAATGCTCTGTGGAATATATTTTCACACTAAAGGATTGCTAGATCAAGTCTATGTTTAACACTTACACTTTTCCAGATACATATTTATCAAAATAAATGTTCCAGTAGAATTCATTTACAAACTTTAGTAAACAATTCACTCTAGAGGAAGGGAAAGTACATGCAAAACCACATTCTTAAAATGAAGTATGTAAGGCCAGTAAGAATTATTTTAAATTGATTATCAAATGAGATTCTGAAAATTGTAAATTGGCTTCACCCATTGTTTTAATGTGCAGTAGTAAAGCATGTGCCAGCGTTATATAGGCGATTAATACAGCAGCACTGACTTGTGAGAATTTCTTAGTGTAAGCTGGTCTACATATTTTTCCATAGTACTTAACCCACGTATTTCCACATGTGCATTTTCTCCCTCTTATTGGGGAACTTAAGTCTGCACAATTTATTCTTCCAGCCAAATAAAAAAATACTTTCTTTACAGGGTAGAAGGAGCTCAACCGTTCCTCTTTCTCCCTTTAAATTGCTGTTTGGCTACACCTCCGTTAACAAGAGCATCACAGTACGAACTGATCTGTAGAGCAAAATATTTAAATCTGAGATTAATTTGTCACATCTTGTGTGTTTTGGGGGCTTTTATTCCAACAGACTCTCCTCTGGATCTGCTAAGTAACAGCCACTAACACTCAGAGTGCATTAGGAGAGATCCCTGAGACCATTTTTTGATTTAGTTTCCTATAGAAAGTATTCACATAATGTGCCCCAAAACTGATCTATTGTATGAAAGAGAGCACAGATTGTGGGAGTAACCGGGAAATCCACTTCAGAAGTAAACTAGCCTGATCCAAACTAAAGTGCTAATGCAGATATACCAAATAATCTCTCTATCCTCATTCCTAAATAACCCTCTTTCAAGGGTCTATCAAAGCCTCCTCACTTTGTGGGTGTAGCTAGTTCTCTTGACACTGAAAGCAAAGTCATTACATTGCCATGACTTCAGTCACCTCTACACAGTTTCACTATTACCTCTTAAAGCATGTGATAATAAGTCCAACTGAAGTATGCAGCTGCTTTTCTAGCTCTCTGGAATCCTAAAGTTTCAGAGAACATAAGAGGGGAATAAAAAGCCTTTAATAATCTTTAATGAGCCATTTGTGATTTAAGATTCTGGTTGCATTTTATCTTTCTCCTTCTGAGTTACCTATTTCAATGTACTTTCTTTACAAGTACCCTCTCCTAAGGATGTTAAAGTAAATCCCCATTTGGTGATGTTCATCTCACTAGGGTATACAATGCTTCCCACATCTTTTCTCCACTCATTCATGGTGTAACCGTCATAGTCCACTCTATTTTAGGTGATGAGTTCCCTGATTTCTTAACAGAAGGATTTCTCAATTGACACTAAGCATTCATTCTTCATGCAAACTACACTATCCTTAATGGCTGTTTTTCAAAGCTGAGATCAAGAGCAATATAGGAACCTGCCATAGTGACTCACCATTTCCACATATGTAGTTCTTCAGGGAAAAACATTAGAACTACACCATTTCTATCAGATTTTGTACTTGTTCAATTTCAATGAAAATATCGTGCTTGCTACAGGGTAGTAAGACATATTAAAAATGCATACAGAAGAGAAAATTCACTATTAAAATCTATAAAATTTTAAAGTAATTTCTACAGATACCTATTATATTTCTATTGAATTTTATAGGTTAAACCCTTATTATGAAATCCCACTGTGGACTTTGTGTTGTAGGCAATGAAGTATAATGCATAGCACGTGTAAGTTTTGTGTTTAATGGCTTGAGAGAAACAGAACTTATAGAAATCTTTAACAATGCTTCTGCATCTTTACTCCTAGTGTTCCAAAGGGCTGCTAAATTATGGTGCACCAAAAAAAAAAAACAAACCAACAAACCAGAACATGCATAAATTTTCTAGCCAAACACCATCCTCTGTTTCCCAATCTTCTGGGCTAGTCAGTTTTACCCAGTCATTGTCAGTCACAGGCTGTTGACAGTGGCTTCTAAAAATCACAGAATCACAGGATGTTATAAGCTGGAATGGACCTCGAAAGATCATCTAGTCAAACCCCCTTGCTAGAGCAGAACAACCTAGAGCAGGTCACACAGGAATGCATCCAGGCAGGTTTTGAATGTATCCAGAGAAGGAGACTCCACAACCTCTCTGGGCAGCCTGTTCCAGGGCTCTGTCACTCTCACAGTGAAAAAGTTCTTCCTTATGTTCACCCGGAACCTCCTATGTTCCTACTTGCACCCGTTCCTCCTTGTCCTATCACTGGACATCACTGAAAAGAGCCCTTCTCCGTCCTTCTGACACCCACCCTTTACATATTTAGAAACATTAATGAGGTCACCCTTCAGTCTCCTCTTCTTCAAGCTAAAGAGACCCAGCTCCCTCAGCCTCTCCTCATAAGGGAGATGTTCCACTTCCTTCATCATCTTTGTGGCTCTGCGCTGGACTCTCTCAAGCAGTTCCTTGTCCTTCTTGAACTGTGGGGCCCAGAACTGAACACAGTACCCTAGATGTGGCCTCACCAAGGCAGAATAGAGGGGAAGGAGAACCTCTCTCAACCTACTAACCACCCCCTTTCTAATGCACCCCAGGATGCCATTGGCCTTCTTGGCCACAAGGGCACATTGCTGGCTCATGGCCATCCTTCTGTCCACCAGGACCCCTGGGTCCCTTTCCCCTTCTCTGCTCTCCAGCAGGTCAGACCCCAACCTATACTGATCCACGGGGTTGTTCTTTCCCAGATGCAAGACTCCACACTTGCCCTTGTTGAATTTCATTAAATTTCTCCCTGCCCAACTCTCCAGCCTGTCCAGGGCTTGCTGAATGGCAGCACAACCCTCTGGTGTGTCAGCCACTCCTCCCAGTTTTGTGTCATCAGCAAACTTGCTGAGGATACATTCTGTACCCTCATCCAGGTCGTTGATGAAAATATTGAATAGTACAGGTCCCAGTACCAACCCCTGAGGGACTCTACCAGTCACAGCCCTCCAACTAGATTCCATCCTGTTGACCACAACTCTCTGACTTCTTCCTTTCAACCAGATCACAATCCACCTCACTACCCAATCCTCCAGACCACACTTCCTCAGCTTAGCTGCGAGGATGCTGTGGGAGACCGTGTCAAATGCCTTACTGAAATCAAGGTAAGCTGCCTCTGCTTAGGTCATTTTTGTGCACTGAGGTGCTGTGCTTCTAAAGCATACTCAATTTTTTTAATATTAACTCTTAACAACATGTGGGAACAATACTGCTGAACTTGTTAGATAACCTACAGAATCTTTAAAGCATAGCAGTGTAAAACTGTAATCTCTTTCCCTTAGCAGAGGCAGCCTTGAACTATCTATATTGCTATAATGTATATCACAGTGCTGAATATCTGCTTAGATTCATTAGCCCAGCATCTTTCTGATAGTATGACAAAAAAGAAAAAACACACTTCTTGTTCTGCTAAAAGTTAAAGCCGTGTCTGCAAACAGCAGAAAAACTTATTCTGAATTATTTTGTCACATAATCTTTTCTAAGAGGGAGAAAGCATAAAAACAGGTAAAAATAAGGATGTTTTCTGTCAAGATCATAAACACTGATTCATATTTCCAAAAGTAATATGTAGTGGTGAAAAACATATAAATCTTGATGAATCTTAAAAATAAGACCATGTACAAAAAAGAAATACTTCAGCATATTTTAGATCATGTGCGTGATAGAGCTGTTTTCCTAGACAGACAAGGTGTGAAATTCTTGTCACGGTTCTTAGTCTAAATAATTTCAGTAGGTCACCATTCAGCATGTAGCCTGGAGCAGAGCTCTTGCTGAAGTGCTTACCATGTTCTAGTACACAGAAAAAGTTTCCTCTTGTCCAGCATTTTCCCCTGATGAAGCAAAAGATTAATAGGATTAGATGCCTCTTCTTGGATCAGTTTAGCAGTTGTCCAAACTCTTTGTAGCTTGTGAACATTTTATTGTTTTTCAAACATTTCTCCTTTCATTATTCCACCTTTGATCAACATTGTGTTTCCCAGTGTCCCTCCCCCTTCTTTGCCCCTTTAAAGAATGGCATTGCTTTGAAAGCACCTGAAGACATTCTGAACATTGTATGTCCTGACAGTGGCTCCTGCTTGAGGGCAAAAGATCAAATACTCACTCAACTGAAAACTCTCTCTCTGTAAAAATGTATTTTAACAGAGTTCTACCACAGATACACCATTTTTGCATATTCCTGATTTCTCCCTACATTATTTCTATTTCCTGGTTAATGCATATGTGCTTGTAAGATTTCATTTACATAATGGGGTGCTAGGGCATCAGCAATTAAAGAGAAAATGTAACAACACTTTCACTTACAAAGGACTCAAAAATTTTATTGACTACAAAGAGACTTCCTCATTAAGAATACCAAATGTATAGTACAGGCACAAATTTATCTGGACTGTGTTCCTGGAGACTGAAGATACAGGAGTCAGGTCCTGCCCATCAGTCTCATAGCTGTGTGAGCACAACCCTGCAACTTAGCTAGTATTTTGTTTTTCTGGAAGCAGAGGAAGACCTAATGCTCACGTACACAGACATGCATTGAGTGTCCCTAACTTCTAACATGAAACAGACTCTCTGAGACATAATTCCAGCAAAATGAGGAGACACAGACTCCAGACTTGACCATAGGTGTATTGTGCATAGTCTTGCCAGACCTATCTGGATGCATACAACCATTAATCCTGGTCCCTTTTGATACATAGCCTGCACCATGCATGTACAGTGTGTGTCCTGCAGTCCTGGACAACCAGAATATTCACAGTCCAGAGTCTGCACTCTTTTGTGATCTGGTCTAAATTCCAAAATATCTGGATCAAACCCAGACCTCTGACAAGACTGACTGCATAATCTTGACACTGTTTCACTGTGGTTCAAAACCCTATTTCCACACATGCAGAATGACAGGATGATTTTAGGCATTTCCATTATCCAAATTTTGTACAGGTCTTGAAGGTATTCAGGTGAAAGGTGTCATGCCACGCAGTGCTTCACACAGTGAGAGTACTGTACAAATAACAATTAAAACTATGTTCTAATTTCATTTGGCCATGTTGTTGTCTGTCTGAAGTGGGTTTACTTAGGAGAGCTAATTACTTTTATGCATGGGAACACATACATACACAGTAATAAAACAAAAGTAATTAAAACTGTCTTCTCTCTCTTTGTCCTTTCTGCCAACCTACTGTGTGCTTCTGTGTGAACAGTGGTATAAATTACAGTGTTTCTCTGTGTGTCAATTCTCTGCTGTTGTACCTGAATCATAATGCCATTGTGACCTTGTATGTCATCTCTACTGTAACAGTAGAAATATGTTGTAGGCAAGTCCCAGATCGAGGAAATCTAGGGTCTTTCTAGAGATAGTCTGGTTCTTATGCTGGTGGAAATAACGTCTGCAAGAATTTCTGAGGACCCCACAAATTCTAGGTGGCCTCCCCATGTGCAGACCAGAATTCAGTTTCACACAGGCACTCTGACATTTGGTTCCAATTCAAAAAAATAAAAAGTTGTAGAATTCTCAATGAAAAGAAGTCTGAGGCCTGATTCCATGGTTATCACCTGGAAAGGCTATCCAGCTGCTAGGGAGGCTCCGCAAATCCCAGCCCTTAGCTGGCCACCCAAGGCAGAAGCTAGGATTTCTGCTTTCCAGGAGAGCTGTAGTGTCCCAACAAAGTGTTTTCAGTGATGATTCTACCAAAGGGTCTTGGGTCAGTCTCGAGCAAAAATCTTTGCCTTGATTAGACTACACGTGGGTCCGACAACTAAGTCCGCATGCCATGAATAGACTATTGGCAACCATGAGAGGAGAAGAAATCTGCAACTGTTTCCCAGTACAAACACTCCAGTGACAGCTTTGTCTCTCTGTATTTCAAGTAACAGAGTGCAGCCCACAAGGGGCAGTCTCCCTGTGTATCCCCGCTGGCACCTGGCTGGTCCACACAACTCTGATGCACACCATAGCCCCAGTAAATTTGGTTTCTGTAGTAAGATTCATATCCATAACACAGTGTCAGAGCCTAATTCCTGTTTGAATGATTTATTTCAGCAGTCACTTAGGTGCCTGTATTAGAGCTTGGTGAATTTGTTGTTAAATATTTTATTTGCGTAAGATATGTAGGGCTGAAGCTGACTGTAACCAGTGAGGTAGGAAACCACTGTACTCTCCTACTGGCAGATTGTGAGAAGGCATCACCTACTGCCAGTCATCAAAGCTATGTAGAAAGCAGCTTTTACAAATGAGACTGTTGGTCACACATGCAGAACCTTTTCTGCTACTTGGCTAGGAGGGTATAGCCAGTCTTTAGCTTAGTTCCTTTATCTTCATTTGCACAAATAACAGCCATTAACCAAGGAGTGAATTCAATCTGCTTGTCTCTAGTGGGAGATAAAGTTGAAACCATCTGCTAGTTCTTAAAAGCAATGAGGCAAATTTTATTACAGAGTGATTTGGTTACTGTTGCCCTTGTTTCAGCTCCCTTATTGAAGGTTTTCTCTGCTGAGAATTCTTGCCTAAGGTTCCAAATGAGACTGGTATGTCCAATGCACTGTTTGCAAATGTGGAAACATGGAATTACTGAAAGCTGCTGTTCAAAAGTACCACACCAATCTTTTGCGTCAGGATTGACATATATTGATAGAGTCCCCAGAAGAGTTTTACAATGTATTCATTTTCTTTAGGAACTTTTCCCCCGGTTCTAGTCCCATCTTGTTTGTATGCCAGCTTTCCTGGATTATAAAAAGCTTTTAAAATTAAAAATTAACATCAAAATTGCACATGATCTTCTGGGCTGGATTCTGTTGCAAAAAATGCAGCATAGCCAATATTATGTATAACAACATTCAGACATCTTCACTGCATTCATCATAGCTAATTATATTTTAAATAAAATCACATGTTAATGTTAACTCAGACCTCCCAGATATTGATACTGGCATCAATATGAACATCCTTTTTAACTCTGTATTTTGAAACAATCCAGAGCAGTCTGGACTTCCTTATTCCAACATTGAATATACGGCCAGAACCACGTGCTCTGAATTCTCAGCAAAATCTTCACGTTCCTTTCCAAATCACCCCCCAAATGGTTGGATGAAATTAGTCTTTTAACTGTGGTAGATTACAACAGATTAGATAATGAAAGTTTATCAAATTGGAAATCGTGGAAAAAATCACATTGTTATTCACATCCTCATTCAATAGCAGGTTAGAGAGGTTGGAGTTGAAGTGGTGTAGCTACTTGAATGTCAAGAAGTCTACAATTCTTTCTGCTCATTAATGTGAAATAAAAAAAACAAAACAGATTCTTCTTCTCAGACCTATTGCCCAAAACTACAAATTATTAAGCAGTTTTCCAGTTGCTGTCTGCTCATACTGGAAAGGACTGGGAGTGGTAAAAGTAGATGAGCCTAGATATGCCCTAAAGATAAACCTTTGGGCATAGATTCCCTAAGCAAGAATTAATGACACCTGAGAGTATTAGAAACCTGAATGTACTGGAAGGACTTGAAAGCTGCATCCCTGTTCTGCTAAAACACTCTGACATAAACTGAGCAGTGAGCATGCTGCTGGCACTGAAGTGGCTTCTGCTTATAACTAGACACTTCTTTCTCTTCTAGGATTTTTTCAGCAGTAGATAAGGTTAAGTCTAAAATCAAACATTCTATTTGTTTCACCTACTTTATTCTCCCTGACAAACTCGGTGCAAAAACAAAAAGCACTTTTGTAATAAACTCACTAAACAAAACAGCTGTTCACACTCTTTTCTGAATGACATGGTTGTGTTAGATCATGATCAATTCTTATTTTTCACAGTGTCACTACTGTGGTAGGAAGCATTGCTGCTTATTTGGAAATTTCATTCGAGCAATACCAGCAAAGAAATAAATTTCAAACTCCTGTCTGCTACCTCTATTGTAATGTTATGACATTCAGATTTATGGGAACTGTCTGAACTTCTATAACAATAATTAGTTGGAAGTCTTAGAGGGGACCTCTTTCTGCTTGCTTTTCAATGCATGTATGATACAAGTAATTACTGGTTTGAGTCAACTGCTCTTGAGAACAGATTTCTTAGCTGAACCTCATTTAAGTTTCACACCATACTGTTTTCTTTTTCTTCATCTTCACCAGTTCAGATATTAAAAATAATAAAAATCTATACGAAAAAATGACTTTAGCAACTGAAGTTATTTGATAGCAATTATACAATCATAGAATCATAGAATGGTTTGGATTAAAAGGGTCGTTAAAGATTATCTAATTCCAACCTCCCTGCCATAGAGAGGGAGGGACACCTCACACTAGACCAGGTTGCTCAAAGCCCCATTTAACCTGGCCTTGAACACTTCCAGGGAGGTGGCATCCACCAGCTCCCTGGGTAACATATGCCAGTATCTCACCACCCTCACAGTAAAGAACTTCTGAATCATAGAATCATAGAATCACTTCAGCTGGAAAAGACCTTCAAGATAATCAAGTCCAACCTACAACCCAGGACTTCCACGTCCACCACTAAACCGTGTTCAGCTGGTTTTACCTTGATTTTTCTAATTTTCTTTGTACATACCCTAACAGCTTTCTTGTAATCCTCGTGAGTTGTCAGTCCCTTCATCCAAAGGTTGTAAATTTTCTTTTTTTCCCTAAGATAAAAANTTTCTTTTTTTCCCTAAGACCAAAAAAATTTTCTCTATTGAGCCAGACCGGTCTTCTTCCCCGCTGGTTCATTTTTTGGCACAAGGGGCCACACACATCTGTGTCTTGAAGATTTCCTTCTTGAAAAGTGTCCATCCTTCCTAGACCCCTTTCCCTTCAGCACTGTTTCCCAAGGGACTCTCTCAACCAGTATCTTATACAGGTCAAAGCTGGTCCTCTGGAACTTTATTCTTACTAATATCCAGTCTAGATCTACCATCCTCTAGTTTGAAATTGTTCCACCTTAGAATCACAGAATCATCGAGGCCGGAAGAGACCTTCAAGATCACCCAGTCCAACCACTACCTACATCACCACTAAATCATATCACCCAGCGCCACA